>CM021779.1:4776878-4982743 GCA_011076525.1 Nettapus auritus | reverse complement strand
AGAGGGGCAACGGGGAGGAAAGAGGGGCAACGGGGAGGAAAGAGGGGGGACCCGGGGGGCGGCGAGGGGGGACCCGGGGGTAACGGGGGTGGTTGCCCTGGGTGAAATGAGGGGGAACCGAGGGCGCGTGGGGGAACCGTGGACCGGCACCGGGGGGTCCCCGGACCGGGATCAGCCCCCGGTTTGTGCCTGTGCCGTGTCTCCCCCCCGCCCCGGTACCTTTTTCTTCTCCAGCCCCCCCCATGGCTCCTCCAGCACCGCCCGCGTGGTGCCGCCGCTCCGCAGGCCCCGGGCTGCCCCCGCCTCGCCTGCTCGGGGCCGCAAGGAGCCGCCTGTCCCGGCCGGAGCCGCAGCCCTGAGCCGGGGTACGGGGGGGGTTTGGGGGGCTAAGAGGGGCTGAGGGGGCTCGGGGGGCTCGGGGGAAGGGGCTCGGGGCAGGCACGCCGCGGGCAGCCCGGGGGGAGGAGGGGAAAGGGGCGGGGGGAACGGGGAGGGGCGGGCACCGGGGGTGGAACGGGGATGGGGAAGGGGTTGGTCGGGGGTGGGCACCGGGACCGGGGCGGGATGGGGCTGGGGTGGCACCGGGGGTGACACCGGGAGTGACACCGGGAGTGACACCGGCACCGGGGCTGCTCCGCGCTGGGCACCGGGCCCAACATCAGCACTGGCACCGGGACTGAGCCCGGGGTGGGCACCGACACCGACCCCCGTGTCCGCCCCGCGTCCGCCCGGTGCCGCTCGGTGCCGGCCGCCCCCCGCCTGCCGCTTCCCGGGGCGCGGCGCCCTGCCCGCCCTGCCCCGCTCCGCTCCGGGCTCCGGGCAAAGTCCCCCCGCTGCCAGCCCGGGTCCCCGCCGCCCCGCCGCGATGTGGCTGCTCCTCGTCCTGCTGCTGGGGGCCGAGCTGCCCGCCCGGGGCTGCCGTGAGTACGGGGACCCCCGGCCTGACCCGGGGAACCCCCCCTCCGCCGGCCGAGCTGCGGGCTGGGTCCCCCCTTTTCCCAGCTGCTTTGGTTTTGCTTCTTCCCCGGCTCTTCTTTGACTTCTGGGGGCTCTGCTATACGGGGTGGGAGTGTCCCGGTGGGGAGCGCGTCCCCACCGCCACGCCGCGTCCCCCCAAAAGGCCGGTGCTGGGCTGGGGGCTCACAACCGCCGCCGTCCTCACGCCTCGGGGGTCCCCCGGGAACAGGGGTGCCGGATGAGGCGGCGGTGCGGGTGCTGAGCGCGAGGCTGCTGGGGCTGGCAGAGGAGCCGGGGCTGGACGCTGACCCCGGTGTCTACGTGGGCCTGCGCCTCGCCGGTGAGCACAACCTGCGAGCCGAGCGGCGTTACCTGGAGCGGCTGCGGGACACCTTCCAGGGACGCTATGGCCGGTAGGTCCCCTGCGACCCCCGAGTGTCACAAGGGGATGTTCACTGACCTCGTTCTGGTCCCACTGATGTCAAATCCCCGCAGGAGCCTAGACTCGGCCAGCCACTTGTCCCACGGCCATCACCACCGGGATGCTGAGCACAGCACGTACGTGATGGGGTTGGGGATGGGGATAGCTCTGCAGCGGGGTGGCAGCTCCCCAACGCCGACCCCGCTGCTTGCAGGGACACCAGGGCGGCGGCGCAGTGGCCGGAGACGGGGCGGCTGGCGCTGTACCTGCTGGGGCTGCGGGCCACCTGCCCCCCACCGGACCCCGGTCCCCAGCGCTTCCTGGTGACGTGGCTCAAGTACTACCTGGAGAAGGACTGGAAAGGTGGGGATGGCCCCGGAGGGTGGCCACGGTGGTCACCCAGCTGGGTGCTGGCATCCCTGGCTCCGGTGGGGCCACCAGCTGGCCCTGGTGACATTGGTGCCCTGTCCCCAGGATCCCGGCGGCACGGCCACCCCCTCACCAGTTACTACCAGTACAGCCTGGGCGTGCTGGCGCTGTGCGTCCACCACAAGCGGGTGCGCGAGGAGGTGATCCAGCGGCTGCTGGTGGCTGAGCAGCACCGGCGGTTCCAGCACGCGGGCAGCAGCACCGTAGGTAAGGGGCCGCGGGACCCTTGGGGACCCAGAAGGACACACCGGGGTGGGTGTGCGGCACCCAGGGTGACACAGGGCATCCCCGCAGACACGGAGGCGGTGGCGGCACTGGCCTTTGCCTGCCTGGAGCGGGAGCAGCTCGTCAGGTCCAGGCTGGCAGCGGAGCTGCGGGCAGCCGTGCGTGGCATCAGGGCGAGGTTTGTGGCGGCGCAGAGCGAGGACGGCTTCATTGGCAACGTCTTCAGCACCCCCTTGGCCATGCAGGTGGGCGCGGGTGCAGGTGCATGTGCGAGTTCAGGAGCATGGCTGCCTGCGGGCACGTGCAGGGTGCAGGTGTACGGCACCATGGCAGCACCATGCCCACGGAACTGTGCCATGACCCGCTCCTCCCCTCGCTATGAGCCCAAGCCCTGCCCTGAGCCCTTCCTCTCCTCCCAGGTCTTCATCGCCACCAACAAGTGCAGGACACAGCCGGCGTACGGCCGGGCCATGGCAGCGCTGCTGCAGCACCTGGACGCCTTCACCAGCGCCGCGGCCATGGCCCAGGCAGTGCCTGTGCTGCACGGCCGCAGCTACCTGGACATCGCCTCCATGCAGTGCAAGGAGGAGCCGGGTAGGATCTGGGGCCAGGGTGGGGACAAAGGGGGCTGGCACAGGGCTGGCACCGATGCCACCGTGGTGGCCGTCCTTGTCACAGACACGCTGACGCCCCTCGCCCTCAAGCCGCCGCCCGTGGAGCCAGGGAACATGATGGTGCGGCTGGTGGTGGAGTGCCCGGTGCCACCGTGTCCCCAGCTCCTGCTCTATGACCTCCCGGTGCCCGTGCCCACTGGTGCCTCCCTCTTGGACCTGCTCGGGGCGGCCCCAGCGCAAGGACCCCAAAATTTCACGTGCGTAACCCCATGTGCCGGGGGGGACCCAGCCCCTGGCAGGGGGCTGCCACCCTGTCCCCTTGAGACCCCCCTTGAGACCCCCAGGCCCCTCACCCCCCTCTGCCCCCCAGGTTTGAGACCCAGGACACCTCCCAGGGCCCTTTCCTGACCTCGGTGCTGGGCCTGGCAGCGCAGCCGCAGCAGCGGCACTACTGGCAGCTGCTGGGCGGCCTCGGCACCAGCCTGCAGATGGGTGAGTGAGTGCCGGGGGGTGACGGGGACACGGCTCTGTCTTCACGACCTCACCGCCACCCCGGCCACTGCGTCTCTCCGCAGGCGTTGCTGACTACAGACCGAAGGACGGGGAGACCGTCATCCTGCGCCTGAGCAAGTGGTAGGCGGGGGGGCACTGCTGCTGCCCCTGCTGATGGGGGCGATGACAATGAAACTCTGCAGCATCCTCCGGCTGTGCTGTGTTTTCTCTATGCGCCAGCGAGGGTGAGGATGGGGACAGTGGGATGGGCGCACCCGGGCTCCCTGCTTGGGCACCGGCAGCTCCTCGGCGTTTTCCCCGCTCTGGTGGCTGACATCCCCTGGGTTTTGGGGTGCGCAGTGCCCCCGAGGGTGCTTGTGGGGCAGCCTGAAGCTGTGAGCAGTGGGACGAGGCACAAGCGGGGAGAGCCCCCTCCACGCACCTCCTGATTTTAGCAGCTGGGGGTGAAAACATCTCCCCCCACCCCAGAGGCTGGGGGCAATGGCATCGGTGGGGACCGTGGTGGCCCCAGTGTGAGGACTGGTGCCAGGGCACTTCTGTCTGAAACGTGCATGGAAACCCCGTGAGATTTAATCCCCTCCCAGAACGAGGCCGGGGCGGGGGCAGCTGGCGGGGAGCGGTGCCAGGGCAGGCGGCGCGCTGGGCGGGGATGCCGGTGCCCGTGCCAGGCCGGCGAGCGATGGCGGCCGCCCCGGCGTGAGTCAGCCGGGGACACTGACGCAGCCCCGCCGTCACCATGGAGGCCGTCTGTGCTCCCACCGCCTCCGGTCCTCTGGCTGCGGGTGGCTCCGAGGGGGGAACACGCAGCCGCTGCCGCCGCTTCCCAGCTCGCCGTGCCGCTCCCCCGGTTTTCCGCAGGCCCGCAGCACCGCACGCCCGCACTGCCGGCCGCGGTGACGTGCGGCGGCCCGGTGGGGAGGAGCCTCGCTGCCTTCGCTCCCCGCCATCAAACTTTCCTCTTGCTCCTCGGTGCCGGCGCCGCTTGCACATGGCACCCCGCGGCTGACCCCTCTGTGGGCCCACCCTGGGCGGGTGACGCCGACGCCGGGAGGAGCCGGGGACACCGCATGCACCGGCACGGCCGGCGTGGCAGCGGTGCCCATGTGCCCGCGGTGCCCCGGAGATGAAGCAGCGATGACGGCCGCCGGCGGGACCCTCCAGCCCCGCAGACCTGACCCGGGGTGGCAGCTGTCGGGACCGCCGCTGCCGCTGGCCCTCACCGTGCTGGCCTGGCTGGGCAGTGGCACTGCCCTGGCCGGCCTCAACAAATGGATTTTCGCAGCCCACGGCTTCCGCTACCCGCTGCTGCTGTCGTCCCTGCACATGCTGGCGGCGGTGGCGCTGGGATACCCGCTGGGGTGGGCGCGGGGCCCGCCACCATCCGTCCGTCCCCGTGCCAGGATCTACCTGCTGAGCCTCACCTTCTGCGGCAGCGTGGCCCTGGGCAACCTGGGGCTGAGCCTGGTGCCGCTGGACGCGGCGCAGGCCGTGCACGCTACCGCCCCGCTCGCCACCCTGCTGCTGTCAGCGCTGCTGCGGGGCCGCCGGCACCACCCGCTACAGTACGCGGCCATGGGGCCCGTCTGCGCCGGGGCCGCCTGCAGCATCGCCGGTGGCGTCCACTTCCACCAGCCCGGCGGCTGCGTCCTCCTCGCCGCCACCGTCCTGCGCGCCCTCAAGTCGCTGCAGCAGAGTAAGTGCCGCCCGCGCGCCCCCGGGGTGTCCCAGTGCTGATGGCGGTGCTGCGCCCAGGATGTGCCATCAGCACCCCAACCATTGTGGCGCTCCGGTCCCTTCCGTCACCCTCGATACTGGTGTCACCGCTGCTTCTGGTGCTGGGGATGTCCTTGTCCCCGTGCCCTGCCCTGGCCTGGTGACACCAAAGTGTCCGCTCACCTCAGTGCCACTCCCTGCCCAACTGGTCCCGGTACCATCTGGCCCCAGTGCCACCCTGCCCTCGGTATTACCCCCTGCCCACCCTGTCCCTGCTGCCACCCCAGTGCCACCCTCACCCCCTGGCTTCCTGCCTTGGGGGCTGTCCCATGATCCTGGCCCGAGGTGACCCTGGTTTGTTGGCGAGGAGCAAACACGCTGGTGTCCTCGCGCTGGCACATCGGCCAGCTCCAGGGACGCTGTCCCATGTGCTGCGGCCATGGGGGTGGCAGTGCCTTTGGCAGGCACAGAGGCACACAGGCTGCTCCCTTCTGTCCCTGTCCCCTCCCCATGGGGTGGCTGGGTCCGCATCCCCTACAAGTCTCCCTGCCAAGCGGCATCGTCCCTGTGCACCGAGCAGCATCGTCCCCACACAGGGCCCCTGGGCGCTGTGGGAGCAGCGGGGCCACCCGGGCCGCGATGTCCTTGGCAGGCAGCAGAGAGGAGCCGTCTGGCCCCGAGCTCACTTGTTTTTCGGCTGGGAAGGGAGCGTTTCCTCCGCCGCGGCGGCTGGAGCCTGTGACTCACGCAGGCACCGCAGGGTCGGGCGCTGGCGTCAGGATGAGCGCTGGGCACGTGCTGTGATGTCCCTGCGGTCCCCGGGCTGGGGAGCACCCCAGGACCCTGCAAGCTGCCTCAGCAGGGCCAGGAGCAGCTCCTGTCCCCGTGTCCCCGCAGATAGGGCTGCTCCCCATATCCCCTTTGCGGCGATTTTCGGGATTTCTTTCGGGATTTCTTTCAGCACTGGGCGGAGAGCTCCCGCTGACTGTCCCCCCTGTCCCCAGGCCTGCTGCTGCAGGAGGACCGGCTGGACGCTGTCTCCCTGCTCTGCCTCACCGCCCTGCCCAGCTTCTGCCTCCTGTTCGGGGCGGCCATGGTGCTGGAGGTGGCCCCGGCCTGGGAGGACGTCCTGCGCTACGACGGCTCCCTCTGGGGCTGCGTCCTGCTCAGCTGCCTCGGCTCCGTCCTCTACAACCTGGCCAGCTTCTGCGTCCTCTCCCTCACCTCCGCCCTCACCATCCACCTCCTGGGCAACCTCACCGTGGTGGGCAACCTCCTGCTCTCCCGCCTGCTCTTCGGCAGCCACCTGAGCGGGCTCAGCTACCTGGGCATCGGGCTGACGCTGGCCGGGATGTTCATGTACCACCAGCCGCAGCTCGTGGCGAGGCGCTGGGCAGCGTGGCCGGGCCGCGGCCCCCCCAGGCGCGAGTAGGGATGGGGCGGCCACGGGGACGGCGGGACGGCGGCGAGCACTGGGCACGGCCCTGTGCGTGCGTGCCGGTGGGCACGGCACTGCGTGCACACGTGTGTGCTGGTGTGCGCAGCCCTGCGTGCACGTGTGTGTGCCAGTGTGCGTGGCTCTGTGTGCACATTTGTTGGTGTGCATGGTACTGGGGACACACATGCCTGCTGCTGCTCAGAGCACTGTACGCACGCGTGTGCGCACAGCTCTGCGTGCATACATGTGTGCCGGTGTGCACAGGCCCTGTATGCTAGTGTGCACAGCTCTGCACGCACACATTCATGGCAGTGAACATGGTCACATGCAGACATAAGTGTGCAGGTACTGTATGTGCAAGGGGGTGTCCGTGTGCACAGCTGTGTGCATGGGGCAAGTGTGTGCAGGTGTGCAAAGGCTCTGCAAGTGTGAGTGGATCTCTGCTGTGTGTGCAGGGAGCTCGTGAGTGTTGGTGCACAAAGGCTCTGCGTGTGCAAGCAGGTCTCACGTGTAGGCATGTGTGCTGGTGTGCACAGACTGCACGTGTGAGTGGCTCTGTGCATGGGGTACGTGTGTGTTGCTGTACACAGGTACGGGGGGCACAAATGCATGTGCAGAGCCTTATGCATGAGTGTGCATGTGTGTGCAGGGTGCACAGGCTGTGTACGTGTGTGTGCACAGCCTCTGTGTGCAAGCACATCTCTGTGCACAGCAGACGTGTGTGTGTGTGCACCTGTGTGTGCATCACTACTGAGCTCTGCTGGGTGGAGTAAGCCCGGTGCACACGTGGGACATGTGCATGCACGCCTTGTGCCCCTGCGGGACGGAGCGTGCCGGACCCTTCTGGTGCTGCTTGCCAGCACCGGGCCGGTGTCCCCAGCGGGCGTTACGCTCCTCCAGGGCTCACCGGCCCCTGATAGAGCGGTGGCACGGCACGTGCAAAGGGACAACGCGTGTGAGTGCCAGCCCAGCTGTGTGCACACCAGACACGGCTGCACATCTGCAGGTGCTCTGCGATAGGAGCGCTGGCACCACTGCGCGTGGCCTGTGTCGGGGCCGAGGACAGCTCTGATTGCACTCGTCCTGAAATAAAGCTCTATTTTTGTCGTACTCCTACCGTGGCTTCTGTGGTGACTTCGCCCCTGGAACCGGCTGGGTGCCCCAGCTCCCAGGGGACACTGTGCCCATGGGCTTCGCCCTGCCCCGGGGCTGAGAGCACCCCAGCCCTTTTCCAGCCCCGTGACTCACCTCGCCCTCACCGTGAGCACAGCCGCTGCCCTGGCTGGGCTCCAGCCCTGCAAACCACCAGCCCGCCCAGCCACGCTTCCCAAACAGCAATTTTCTTCCACCACTTTGTACGCTGGCCTGGTCCCAGAGTGGGGCTGGCTCCAGGCTGGGCACAGGAGTCCCATGAGTTGCTTTGTGCTGCCCGTAAAGAGCCTGGCCTGGTTGCTGTCCCCTTCTCCGGGTATTTCAGGCCATGATCTCAGCCTCGTGGCATTCCCCACTACCAGCTGCTTGGGTGTCCCAAAGGGGCACGGTCAGGAGGCAGCTCCTCCTCTCTGAGCTGTTAAACTGCTCCCCCAAATCTGCAGACGTGCGACTGCAGAGCTGGGGGATGACCCCGCAGCCACTAACTGCAGCCTCCTCTGGCCAGCGGGACAGCCCAAGACCTTCCTTTCCTCCTCGGCCTTGAAGTGGAGCAGATCCTGTTCCGTCCTGCTCCACACTGGGCCCATCATGCCAGAAGTGGCCATCTGAGTCCGGAATAACGATGCCAAAAAACTGTTATTGCCAGTCACGGTGGAGCTGCTGGAGCTGAAGACTTCATGCTGTGATAAACACATCCAGAATTAATAGTTTGCTGCTGGATGATGCCAAAGGTCGCCCGGATCCAGCTTCTAGTTTACAGTGAGGAGCTGGCAGCAGTGGCTCATCCTGCCAGCAGGATTCCTCCTGGTGCTCCCACCTCGGCTCGCTGGGATGGGAGCTGCTCACGGGCGGCACAAAGGGAGATTCGGCAGGTAGAGGAGTAAGCGGGGCTCATCCCGAGCTGCTCATCCACAGGGCTAGGGGTCTCCTGAGGGAAGCCAGGGCTCCTTCTGAAAAAAAGCCGGGGGAATCAGGAGGAGGAAGAGAAGGGTTCAGGACTTAATTCTCTCCCAGCGCTTGAGTTTGCACGCTTCCCGGCCTCTCTGAAATGCAGCGGATGACTGGAATTCAGGTTGCTGTGTCAAAACCCAGAGTCATATCTCAGGAAAAACAAACACTGGTCCCATTCCAAGTATCCTGAGTCGCAGCTAGTTTCTGCCCTGCTTTATAAGCACAGTTTGTGTTGGAACGAAACAACACTTGGCACATGACGCTTGACTTCAGACTTACCAATGGGACCCCCGATACAAACGATGCGAGGAAACTGGCTGTACTTAGAGCAAGCCCCAACTGCCTCTGTTCACGTCCCCAGTCCCCCACACCCTTAGCAGCACAGAATCCACGCCACAACCCTCTTGGACAACAAGAGTTTATTTCAGAGCTCTGGTTCAGAGCTTCCCCTCGGTTCCTGGGACCCAGGTGTGAGCTCTGGCCAGCGACATGGCGTGGTGCTCCATGAGGCAGGCCATGCAGATGGTGACCGAGCAGCTCAGCCCGGCCACGCAGTGCAGCAGTGTTCAGATCCCGCGCTTGCTCATGCTGCGGATCCTGTCGGTGACGGCGTTGAAGCAGGCGGAGACGCGGGTGATGAGGACGTCAGGCACAGGGATGTGCAGGTACTTGATGCCGGGGTGGAGCGCATTGTCCACCTCCAGCAAGACGTTGATGACGGTGCTGATGCGGCTCCCAGTGAGGACACCAGTGTGTGTGTGAGGAGTGGGGCTGGGGTGGGCTGGGACATGGCCGTCCCCGTCCCATTCTCCCCTTCTCCCTCCTGTCCTTCGTCCCCTGCTCCCTGTCTCCTGCCAGCCGAGGACGAGACGCGTTCCGCACCCTGCTGCTCCCATGGCAGCGCTGTGCCCACAACGGCAGGACACGGGGCCATGGAGGAGCCGGGCGGCGCGCGGCCCCGGGTCACCTTCTTCCCACCGCCCCAGAGCAGGGAGCACACCAGGCCCTGGTGCGGGGCTGTGGGACCCCTCACATCGGCCTGGGGGTGGTGGGACGCCCTCAAACTGGTCTGGGGCTGTGTGTGACCCCTCACACCAGCCTGGGGTCGGTGGGATCCCTCACACACACACACCCATGCCAGCCCAGGTCCCCTTCCTCGCACCCCAAAACAGGCCCGGGGGGGCATTGCTCGCACCCTTCTTCGTGTGACACGATGCCCTCTCGCCCGAAGCTGCTTTGCAGACTCGGATATCGAGGTGGGAGGCCACGGCCCCCAGAGCTCCCTGCCCAAGTCATCCAGCCGCACCAGCCACCATGCCCTGCTGCTCCTGGAGAAGAAGGTGACGGCCTCCACCCCACCCCAGCCCTGGGCGGCTGCCCCCCTGCCAGCTCAAGGGGAGGGTTTGCTATGCCCTTTGCTGTTTGTGGTGCTGTGTTTTGGAAAAGCACAGGGAGATCCTCTCCCTTGGCAGCAAGACCTGCAGATGACACGAGGCTGGAAGAATGTCTTGGGCAAATGTTTTGGTTTCAGTTCCTCAGAACCATGAAATCATCACTTGGGACCTTTAATCTTCAGCCTGCTAGGTCCGGATGCAGATGCCCGGGACTTTGCAAAGTCTCTGCTGGGGATTGTCCATGGGGAGGGCGAGAAGCAAATGCCTGGGGGTGTTACGGGGGGGGAAGCCCTCGGTTCTCAGGCAGCCTTCAGCACGACCTTTGCAGGTCAGCTGTGTTTTGGAGTCGTAAGCGACAGACCTTGTCGGTCAGACTTCACCTGCACTTCGATGTCATTCCTAAAATAGCTAAATGTTGAGAAACGAGTGAAGTGCTGACACGTGGCCTCCCAAGAGCGGGGATGAGTCAAAGGTTTTGCAAGATCTCAGCAGTCTGATCGCTCCTTTAGTGCTGCCCACTTGGAGCCCCGCAGTAATGGGTTCATTAGCTGTACCCTTTCCTGGAGGAACAGGGGGATGCCAGGTGACATCCAGAATCAGGATTTAGGGTGTCATCAGACAGAGCTGGATGGTCATACATGGATGAGTCCCCTTCAGCTCTCTTCTCGCCTCCTGTGCAGCCAGGCTTTTTGTCCTTGATACCCATCAAGCACCACCTGAGTCCTCTCCCCTCACCTTACTGCAATGTTCAGAGTGATACTTCTGGATTTTGGGGCTTCATTGCTTAGTTTTTCAGCCTTGATGGTAGCGTGGGATCTGGCAGGATGTCTCTCTCCCCAAAGACAAGCATCACTCTGGAGTTCTTTATGTCGTGTTTAGGATAGTGGCTATAAGGTCTTACTTTTACTGTCTTAAAGGTAAAACACTTTGAAGAGGCCAAAAAGAAGACGGAACGTTTCCACAAGCATTTGAAGCAGCAGTTTTTGAAAGAGCAGGAGAGAAAAATGGCACAGAGGAAGAAGGCGTCCGAAAGGTTTGAAAAATCTCTGGAAGTGTTCAGTCGCAGAGGTGGGAAACCCTCCGTCCCTGCCACCAGCGGCCCGTCTGCGGGCACAGGGACGCCGGCACAACGCGCAGCCGCTGCTGGCCCAGGAGGGATGGGGAAGCACACCTAGAGAGCTCCTCACGCAGGTTGCCCCACACTGGCTCCACTGCATATCTTGTCCACCCACTCGTGTTTTCAGCTCGTCCTGTTCAAAGCTGGTGCTCAGCCTGCTGCAGCAATAAAATTGGACGATCCCTCGCTCATGCACGTTGCCGCCTGTTTGCCTTTTGAATCGATGGGGCTGCTGCAGTTATTGGGCTGTGGGCTGGGGACAAGCTGGTGAGCAGGGAAGCTTCCAATGGGCTGTTTTCCTTCCAGGCAACAGAAAAGCAACGTAAAATGGCTTTCGTAGATTTTTTTTCTTGCCTTGTGCCTTTAGAGAAGATCCAAACGACACATTTCACAGCGAGCTGAATTTCCAGAAATGTGATCAGAGGTTCAGGGCAGTAAATGAATCTCTCATTAGGGAAAAGAAGAAGGATTGGTAACTTAAGATGCAAGGAAAAAAAATACACAAAGGAATTAATTATTGGAGGAAAGTGCCTCAAGGCACTGAAGCAGTCAGCTGGACAAGACGAGGTCAGCAGCAGACAGGTAGTTGGTCAGGTAGAATTGGTCGCTCTCCTCCACCCCAAACCCAAACCCAGACACTCAGAGTAACAGCTGAGTGCCCGCAGCAGGCTGGGGTTCAGCTGAAGGACAATGCACAGAACTGGAGAGATTTACACCGACCACCCAGCCTGGTCCCTGTGGTGCTATTGCATTTAGGTATAGCTTGACTTTCCTTGAAAAAATGTCCATCCAACTTGTATTTAAGACTTGCGGTGGAGGAGATGCTACAGTATCACGGTGGCTTGTTTTTTTTCAGCCAGATTCCTGCATTGCGGTGTTGGGATTTTCTTAACATAAACCTTTTTTTTGCTTCAGATGAAGCAAAGCGAATTTTTAATGTTTCCTGGTGGCCCTGAGGGAATAATTGGATGCTGGAATATTGCTGTCAGCTTCTCCGTCTCTTCTTCACTGAATTAGAAAATGCTCAGTGCCTTCAAACTGTCCCCCTTGGCTGGGATTTCTAAAGAGAGTTTTCACAAGATCCAAAGGCATCTATATATCCCTCTGATGTCAGGATAGCACACTTGGCAAATTACAGTCTGGTGTCCCAAAATCTGGAGGCATCAGTCCTTGATGATGGAATATGTCTTCTCAGTTTATTGTAAGGCTATTTTTCAAAGAAACAACAAACTTTTCCCCTAATCTCTGGCTCCTGAAAACAGAGAGATCATTTTCATTCTTCTTCCTTAGAAGAATTTCAGGTAATTCAGCCAGACTCAGACACCTGAGTGGACAGATACTTCTCGACCTCACTGGTGGACAGTCTGCCTCCTCCACACTGCCGCCTGGATCCTGCCCGGTACCAGTGGCATTCCAGTGGCATTGTTAGTGGTGACATCCAGACGGAAAAGAGAAATTACCAGCAGAGGTAACCACCTCGCAGCCCTGCATCCGCAGTCTTTTCCTGCTATGGAAAGGAAAAAAGGAAAATCTGGATCTGACTTTTTTTTTTTTCTTATTTTTTTTTTTTTTTCACTAGGAGGAGCAGCGAATGATTGCTCACTCTTTGCCTTCCCATTTTGTGATTTGGACTTTGTCTCCTCTCCACCAGCCTCGCAGTTTTGGGCCGCTCTGCCGTCAGCCACCCGGGAGCTGCTCCGCTCCTGGCTGCATCCATCCATCCATCCATCTCCGAAACGGCACACAGCCTGCCCTGGGACCCCGGGCATTGCCTGGCATGGGGAGTGGGGACATCCATCCCCTGCTGATGTGACCCTGATGTGTGGAGGTGACAGAGCTCAGCCCTCCGAGCATCTCCCCATGTGGCAGCGGCCAGAGCTGAGATGCCCCAGGGAAGCGCTAGCACAGGCGGGTGGCTTGCTCACAGCAGGCAAGAAGGAGCACGGACAGCCTGATGGCCAGCTGGGAGCTGCTTGGTGCAGCCTCATCTGCGAGCACCACAGCTCCCTTGCTGCCCACGTGCTCAAGCTGGACATGTTTTATATATTACAATGCCCACTGTGCTCACTGAGCTCTACATGGCAGGAGTCTGTGCTGACCTGGAGCAAGCTCTGTAAGCCCCTGACGTGGATGTGCAGTGGAACAGAAATAGCAGTTCCTGTGAGCGTCTCCTGAAAGCAGCACTGAGGCTTTGCTGGGCTTGTTTTAATTAGTTGTTCTCCACAGGAGGAAGCAGCTGGATGAGAAAAAAAGGCCCACAAATCAGTGTTAGCTGCTGCCTGCTGGCTGCATGGGCTCCCAGCATGATGCCTGCTCTGCCTCCAAAGGGAAAGCAGAGCTCTTTGTGCCTTTGTTTAGCTCTTAGGTCTTCACACGACTTCCTGTGCCCCTGCTGCTCCTTGGAGACAACTCCTGGACCGAATCTGTCATCCTTCCTGAAGCCACTGGGGAGGCAAAGGGGTCAGTGTATCCTGCTGTAAATGGGAGCACGTGCCCTGCTCAGCAAAGCTTGGGCATTGGCACCAACAGCATGGTGGGACCAGCTCCTTCCATCCCGGCTCTGGAGTGCAGTGGGCAAAGCCAGCAGCTGCAAGGGCCAGCAACGCCTCCCTGCATGTTCCTGCTGTCTCCACTGCCACCCAGCAGTCCTGTCCTATGGCTATGAGATCTCCACTTCTTTTTGTTTGGCTCCTGTTTAATGCCCCCAAGGCAGAACAGCCCCTCTGTGGCTCAGTCAGGCTGCTGCGTGTGGACCAGCATCTCCAACATCCCAGCAGTGCTGCTTACTGCACCACTCGCAGCACCACTCTTGCCTGCACCACTCCCCTGCCCACATAGTTTGGATCCTTGAGCATCTCTGTCTGGGTGGGTGCTCAGGGCAATGATGATGCAGGCTGGTAGGTTTGGTTGTAGGGAATTGGTTCAGGATGGATCTGAGATTTTTCTGTGTCTTGGATGAGAGGTTGGGATGACACAGGTTCAGTGACAGCTCCCAAATTGGTCTGGTTTTGTTGCCGGCAGAACTGCGGCTGGCTCAGGGTGGTGTGTGATGCTGCAGGACGAGCTGGGCTGCCCTGAGCCTGCTCTGCAAGTCTGGGACGTCTCCAGTTACCCAAGCCCAGGAGTGAGCTGCACTGCTCCACAGGTTTACCCTAGTTTAGAGGAGGTTTGGATGCGACCCACTGCTTCTCTATCATCCCCCTGCTGGTATGTTCCAAGAAGCCTTCCGTCCCTCAGGCAGGCTGTGCACTTGGGGCGTGCAGGATGCAGCTGGCAGACTCTCAGCAGTCAATCTCAATCCCTCCTTGAGGTCACGGCTGTCAGGAAGCCCGAGTCTGCATGTCTTGGAGAGCCACGGCCCATTTCAAACAAAGCAATCAAGAGGCTCATCAGCTTGGGAAGGAAAACAACATCCTTTTCAAGATGGATTTAACTGCCAGAACGCTTTGCAGGGGAGGTGGTAGCCTCTCGCCTCTCACGGGGGTCAGGGTTCAGCCCTGAAGTCCCCGTTAGGAAATGACGACTCTCCACATCTCCAGGGCCCCTCTGCGGTGCTGTGCTGACCGGCAGGGGAAACACCCAGCCGAGGGCATGCCGCCCTCGTTACCTTCCTGCTTTGCTGTGCTCAAGTCCTGTGCCTTCTGCTCATCCTGCAGCCAGGCTGGTCTGGATCCAGCGCAGTCACAGGATCCCACCCACCAAATTAGAGAGCAGAAAGGCCCCGAATTTATCCTGTGTGAGCAGGGCCCACACATTCCTTGCAGCCGCTGCCAGCTCACAGGTGAGCGGCCAGCTGGGAATTCCTCAGTGCCACCGTCAGCCGCCACCTTCTGTTTATTAGTTTATTTATTTATTTTCTGGAGTTTATTAGTTTAATTATTATTTATAGCCCCGAATGCGGAGTGCTGTAATATCAGTCTTCTTTAATAGCAAACAAAGAGTGATTTCTGGGTCGCTAATGCTCTGACGTTCAACCCCCCCCCAGAAGGGGCTATATCCTGATTTCATACTGCCACAAGGTCTCCATTTCCCCAACCCCGTGGGCTCATCCCACACAGCACCCCTGCCTTGGACGCCCAATTTTTATTTTATTTTTTTATTTTTTAATTGTTATTGTTATTTTTGGTTTTATTTTTATTGTTATTTTTATTGTTATTTTTGGTTTTATTTTTATTTTTTTTATTGTTATTGTTATTTTTATTGTTATTTTTATTTTGCACTGCTGGGAATGGGGAGGAGCCCAGCAGGGACGCGGGCACAGCGCTGCGGGGCGGCTCCTTCCCCGCCCTCCCGCCCCAAAATGGCCGCCCGGCCCCCTCAACACCCCGGCCTGCCTCTGGCCGCCGCGGGGCTTCTCATTGGGCAGTGACGCTGCCCGTCAAGCGAGCGAAGACGCTGAGTGGCTCGAGGAGGGAAGCTGGCGGGAGGCCCCGCCCCCGCGTTGGCGTTGCCTAGCGACCGCAGGGCCTGGGCCGGGCCTTCTGAGCTGCTGCTGAGGAGCTGGGAGCTTTCCCCTCAGCAGCCTTGGAGGCCAAGGGGTTATTGCTTCCCTCCCTCCTCTGGGGTCTTCTCGTGCCTCTGGGGGTTAAACAGCTTCTCTAGGATAGAGACCAGTTCTGGTGTACCAGCCTGTGTCCTGCCTGTGTGCTCAGACCCAGGGAGAGCTCTGGGGTGATGTGAAACTCCTGGCTTTTCCCAAATAACGTCGTTCTTCTAATGCTCTTATCATATTTTCCTTTTAGAAATAAAATCCACAAAAGAAGAATTTGCAACAGAAGCAGCAGAGGGACTTCTATGTTCTTGCACAGTGGAAGAGCGTTGTGTCCCTTCTAGACCTTAAAACACTAAACTCGCAAGTGTTTAACTGAAGGCATGGCTACAGTGAGTCCAGCTGTGCTCCAAGTGTCATCTCAGGGCACAAAGCAAAGAAACCAGCCCGTGGTAATGGGCACTGCGACTCCAAAGAAGGCAGCGATTGTGTTAAATGCCATGAAGGTGTCGGATCCACATTGGTTAAAACCTGATAGCATTGAAACAGAAAGAGTCGTATCTGTCTTGGATGAGACGATTGCCAAACTGGAGCTGAGCTGCTTGATTCCACGTATTATCGACTCCCTGGATAGGTTTTCTGCTCTGCTGGGACCTGAGATCACAAACAAGCTAATTGAGCACCAAAAGCTTTCAAACAAAATGGAGCACCTGCTTCACAGCCCCGAAGAAGAGGACGCCATGAAGGCTGAGGAGCAAAGGGTCTCTCTCTGCTTGCTCGAACAACAGCTGAAGTGTTCTGTTAGAAATATCCTGAGACTTTTACTGGCCAGCCCTTCGCTTTGTAAGGCTGTGAAGTATGAAGCTGGGCCAAGAGAGCCACCAGCTGAAGTGTTTATCAAAGCCTTTAGGGAGTTCAGGAATTTCATGTTTGAGCGACTCCTGACTAGTCCCACAGAAGAGGAAGAAACGGTTCAGTTCATGGAAGATGTCTCCCTCCGGGTTGAGAAAAACACTGAAACAATCACAGGTTCACAGGCAGAACTGGTGGCAGCAATCAGTACTCGAGATGAGGAGGTACAGTAGTGTGAGAACATGTGTTCTGATAAAGGGTCGATGAAGCAAAATTTTGATAAGCTAAAAATTGACCCCTTTCCTGTAGATCCTAAAGTGGAGGTTCCAGAGATGATTTCTAAACCAGATCCTAAACTGAAAGTTATTTATTTCATTGTAAAATATAATTAAAAAATTCTTACTGGATCCTTCATTTTTAACCTTGCATTTGGCATGTTTTGAACCTGCCCTCACAGGCCAACTTAAATGGCACAAGTCACTGGGTTTAAAAAGGAGCTGCAGGACAGGCACAAATTACTGCAGTGGTGTTTTGGCAGGGCTACAGTGTCAGCTGCCAGGGAGAGGCTCCATTCACTGCTGATGAAACGATGAAAAGTCATTCGGGGAGAGAGTGCTCAGATTAAAATCCATTTTTAATATCTGCTCTGCCTTCACTCTTGCTTAATACCAATATTTCTGTGACTTCCAACTCGGTAATACTAGCTGCCTTGGAGCCTTCGTAATTAATATGTGATGGTGTAATTTCTTCTTTTTTTTTCAGTGAAAGCAACTGAGGCATGGATTTACTAACGGGCATTTGCCAGGCTCTTTCAATGAGCCCATGATTTGTGCCAGAATTCAAGCCCTGAACTCCTGACAAGCAATCCCTCATTTTATGTGTGTGCTTTTCTTTCTCCTTTCTGCACGAGGGGTCAGAGGGGAAGGTTTTGTCTCGTGCTCCCCATCCCCTCCGCTCCTTGGAGATCTGGGAATTGAGATTTTTAACGTGCAGTTTGGCAGCTTGTCCAGTGCACAACGAGCAAATCTGCTTCGCTGCTCCCAGCTGAGGATTGAGAAATCCTCACTGAGGATCCCCACTGAGCTGCATCTCCCAGACAGTCACTGAGCCTCAGCTGAATCCCGAGGGATGATTTTGGCTCTTGTCGAGATGGGGCAGGCTTCCTCAGACTGCAGTGACAGTGGGTCTTGGTACGGCTCCTTCGTTCTCCAGCTTTATTCTCAGGTTCACAGGGGAGCAGCTGGTGGAAATCTGCCTGTTCTCCCAGCCAGCTGTGGCAGGTTCCTATTCTTAGATCACTTCCACCTTTGCAATGTGCCTTCTGCCTACTTTATGACTCACCCGCAAGTCTTGGTGGTATTTCTTTCTTCTTTTCCGGGTCTAGGTTCAGAAAAAGGACAATATGATCAAAGACCTCAAAAAGAGCATGCAAGATCTAGCTGAAGACTGCAAGACCAACATTCTGCAGGTCAAGTGGGAAGGAGAAAAACAGCAAAAAGAGGAGCTGCAAGCTTCTCGGGCCAGGTGTGCCAGCCTACAGCAGGACGTTCAGCAGCTAGGAGCACAGCTCAATAAGCTGGTACTGGAGCATCAAGCATCAGAGCTGGCTCTCAGAAAGGTAAACGGGAGGAGAGCTCCAGAATGCAAAATTTAAAACCTGTTGTACTGCTGTTAGGTCTGGCGGCTGGCTTCTGCAACTAATTACTTGGTTCCTGCTAGTTCCTGGCAGGACGCACACGCTGTTTGTCAGGGTGTGCTGACACTGTCCTCGTGATGTGCTGATTCCAGCAGAAAGCAAGCCTGCAGCGGTGCCAGGGAAGTAGCCTGCTCACGGGTCCTCCTGACCCAGCTCAGGAAACACCTGCATGTAGTGCTGTGACTGCGTGCGCTCTAGTCAAAGTTCAGAGCAGCAAGGCTACAGCAAGACAGGCATATGTTAAGTGCAGGCCACTGTAGTAGTTGTCGTGATGAGTTGCTCGGCTCAGGCAGAGATTTACTGACTACAGACGTCTCCTTTCCCTCTCCTGAGCACGTGCTTTAGCCCCGGGTGGCCTGAGATTGTCCTTGTGGGGTGAATAGCTGGGAAGTGCCGTGTCTGAGCTCGCGATGGCCTGGAAGCCCTTGGGACATCCTGGGTCAGTGTCATACAGGAAGTCGTGTGGCTCGTGATGGGCTGTGGCGGATCTTTTTCTTGATGCTCCCATGGGGCACAGATACAGCATCCGGGGTTAAACCTGGTTAAACTGCTGAGTCAGGCCACTGTTGAACCATCCTACAACCAGAAGTGTCTCTGTTTTAAGAGGCTCCGTATTTGGAGGGCTTTCACGTGTAGCATTTCTCTGTCGCTTCGATTTTAGGGTGGTTGCCCCAGTTTGTCGATGACTTGTCTCATTCCATCAGGCGCCTTCATTTCCTACCACAAAACACACCTCTCAGACGGGTTCCAATCCTCAGCCCTCACCCAGCTCTGTGCTGTAAAACAAAGAAGGTGCTTTCGGCCTCAGGGAATGCAGCTCTGGCCCCTGAGACTATCCAAACCAGGGGCAAAATATACCTCAGCTGGAGGGAGCTTGCCACAAGGAGGAGGTGTTCTACTCCAGAATAACGATGCTGGGGCTCAAAGCTCTGGTGCTGTTTACTAGCTCAGGCTTTTTACTACATTATAAGTGCCTGCAGGTAACCTACCGTGTTTTTTGTTTCAGAGGAAGCGCAGAGCAGAGACGGAGATTCTGAACTGGATCCAGAAATATGACACAGACATGGCAGAAAAGCAGGTATCCTCTCTGCAGCGCTTTGCTCTCCCAGAAGGTGACACGTTCAGGTAGATCGCTGTCCAAATGGACGTGTGGCTCTCACACGGGAGGCCAGGGAGGTGAGGGACAGTTCTCCATCCAGAGGAAGTACAGGCTTTAGAAGGAAAGGTATTTTTGTCCCACCTGCATGTCGTGGAGTTTTCTGTTGTTTTTGCTTTAGAGGAGGTTACATCTGTTGCTAAATCCCACAGAATTTGGGGGCAGACGAGGCGCCATGCTATCAGACACGTCCTCTTGCTGTTAGGAAACAAGGCTCTCACTTTTGCTTCAGTCCTCAGTCCTGCTGAGGAGTCTAAATCATGCTCCTGTTTCCTGACCCTGTCAAGAGATGTCTGTCAAGAAGTGAACACCTGTGTGCCACTGTCTTGGCGTCCTGCTTACCCGCAGGAGGCTGAGAATCATGTCAGCACCCCTAACCTTGCCCCTGAGATGGCCCTCGTTGCTTTCACGTTCCTGCCCTTTCATGGAGACGGATAAAAGCTGCTGGATTAATGGAAAAGCAAAATGTAGGGAGGGGCCTCGAAGCTGGCTGCTAATTGCTAGAAATGCTCCTTCCCTTGTCAGGTGTTTAATAATGCTCAATTATTGTTCCTGTCTGCTGGCTGGCTGGAGCACCATGTCCAAACGGACAAAACTTGCTAAGACACACGTCCACACGGCTGTTGCCCTAACCTCCCCCTCTGCGTGCCTTGCCAGACGAAAGGAACGAGCTGCTGCTGAGCTCAGAAGGGCAGTGGCACCGTTTAAGCTACCTGTCCTTGGCCTTTTGCAGGCTGGCTCTTCAGCAATCCGTCGTTTTGCTCAGAGAGCGTGCAGGAGGGGCCCTGACCTGCACACGGTCGGAGTCCCAGCTGGGGGTGAACGCTGTTTGCCATGCAGGGAGGGTTGCGGAGTATTTTTCAGAGGGGCATGAAGACATCAGGGCCTGGCATCTCTTGAAATTCTGCGGGTACCGGGCACATGCCTACTTTTCTGTCCCTTTGGAAAGGCTCAGGTATGAGATGAGGAAATGAACCCTTCTCTAGGGGTGTTCAGGGAGGAGCTGCTGAATGTACCACGGTATCTGCTGTTTTGATAGGCTGAGTATGAGGAGGTTCATGCTGCCTACACCAAGGAGAAGGCCCAGTTGTCCCTGCTGATGGAGAAACACGCTCTGCTTCTCCAGGAGTATTCCCAGATCGAGGAGGAGCGCAGGATATGTCAGGAGAAGAAGAAGAAGGCTTTGGAGGAGTTGGCCACCATGACCCTTGCTGCCACCCGCATCCAGGCCTTCTGGAGGGGCTACTTGATTCGGTCCACCTTCAAGTTAAAAAAGAAGAAGAAGGGCAAGGGCAAAGGCAAGGGCAAGGACACAAAGGCTAAGAAATAATCACAGAATCTATTTTCTTTCCTTCATCCTCTCCTGGCAACGCTGCTGACTCCTCCGAGACTGAGCTCGTCCAGATAAATGCATTAGAGTTAATATTTGCGTTAAGGCTCCAGCTGTCCAGGGGTGGAGCTGCCTCTCACAGGTTGGGTCTGTCAAAGTGGTGGCATGAAGACAAGCCTCTCCATTTTGGGTTTAGCTTTGCTGCTCTGAAAAGGAGGAGGAGGTCTCCTGGTGAAGGGATTCAGTGCAGATTTCTGGCTTCTGTTCCTTGCCCATACTTCGCTTGTGTGTCAGCACCTGGTTTGGAACTTTACCCCTGACTTTCACCAGGTGCTGACACACAAGGTGTAGAGAAATGGCACAAGGCCCGACAGGGTATCACTCCTGGAAATTCTCCTGGAAAGGCCCAACACGGCCTCCTGGAAATTTGCATTTTTCATCAGGGGACATCTGAAGGGTGGGATGTGGCACAGGCCAGCTCATGCTCTGCTCCTGATCACACAAGTCGCTCCCCAAGCCCAGCAGCAAACTGTGCCCCATTTAATGCCTATTCCCATTTTGACAGCACGCTCTCCTCTGGATTCTCCAGGGCCTAACGACCTGAGAGCACTCTGCAGCCTTTCCCTTCCACAGGGCCACCAGTCAGTTTTTGAATTCCTCTCTGCTTATTCTCAGTAACCATGCAGAAACTTCGTAGCATGGAGCTCTTTGCTCCTGTGCCCACGAGGGGTGAAACTGGGCACGGGTGGAGTTACAGAGTGCTATGACTTACAGGTTGCATTTTCTTGGGGAACTAGGCTGCTGTATGTAACCGGGATGACCCGGGCAGCTCCTCTCACATATTCTTCACATTTAACAAGTTTCAGAGTAAACAGCTTTTTGATCCTGACTGCCGGTGACTTTTCTGCACTCCCTGACTTCCGTGGCTCATCACTGCGTACCCTTTTCCCAGGAGAGGGCAGTGATGGTGGCTGCAAAGCCCCAGCAGCCCCCAGTTCTCGGCTGCCTCTCTACCTCGCTCATAAACAGGTACCAAACGGACTGTGGTGCTATGCAAACCAGAGAGGGACCATTTTCCTATGGGCAAAGAGTCCCTGGAGGTGTTCAAAGCCTCAGTTTGCAGCGAGGGGAAGATCACACAGCAGTGCCCTGTGTACCAAACACACGGCCCTGCCAGATCTGCCCTGGATTGTTTGTTTGGTTAAAAGCACGGGGTCACCGTGACACCTCCTTAACACGCTCGATGCGAATCCTGGGATTTTTGCCATCGTGTGTCCAATCCTGGGCAGGATTCCAAGTGCAGGCTGTTATCACTCATACGTGGACCCAAGGTTGTGACGGGCAGGATCAGGTGAGACTCATCCCTCCTCAGCCACAGCCAGAGGAGGTTTCTTCTCTTGTTTGCAGCCAGAGGAGATTCCAGGATCCGTGGAGACTTTCACAAGTTGGTACCCATGTGGGTACTTTGGGGTATGTTTATACCAGGAAGGGATGTTTCATCTCCAGAGAGCCTTCGGTTTACAAATACCCACAGCCCTTGAGTTCTTGGCAAAATAAGGTTTGGACATGCTTTTAAAAACCATTAACAGAGATTGTCAGAGTGGTGCAATGGTTGTTGGACCCTGATTTTGGTGCCTTCCTGTCTGAGTTTCTCTAAAACCTCCAGATGTTACCTCCAGATGCCAAAGCCTATCTGGAGAAATGTTCAGCTGGGTGGCAGTCCCAGAACACCTGATAGGAACATTCAAGCCAAATCCGTTTACTGGAGATGTTTCCAAGGCCCGTGTCAGAGGCTGTGGGAGCCTCTTTTCCCCTTGCTGCTCATCACTGGCTGGCCTCAGCCCCAGCATCTCTCTGCCAGTAGATCCATGGCCCAGCTGTCACGCAAGACCAACTTCTGCCTGCAGAGGCACCAGGAAAACAGCACAGAAGCAGCACAGATCCTGGCTCAGGTGGCAAGGAGCAGCGTGGTGACTGCTGGCCTTCAATCACCACAATTTATTTCTTTTACTGGGGCGCTCTCCGGTGTGTAAGTGTTGCTGACACCACAGCTTGCTTTTCTTCTGCCCCTGGCCATGGATGGACTCCACACCAAAGGCTGGCCTGGTCCTCCTGGACATGCTGAACCCCCCAAAGAGCAGCTCGATGCACTGTCACTGTTTTGGCTCTTACTCGGGGGATGAAGGGCTGGGCTGCCTGAGGTGGCCAGTCCCATGGCTGTGTTCGTGGCCAGCATCAGCTGGTGGCCACCAGGGCCCTGCGTGGACCCCAGGGTGGTGGGACCTCCTGATTCACGGTGTTCGTGCTGGCAGGGCTGCAAGTGAGCAGACAGAGGTGCACGCGCAGGTGATCAGCAAGCAGTGATGCGATTAGTGGGATCAGAGCAGATTAGCGAGATCAGGAAAAGGAGATCCTGGGGGCTGGGAGGGAGGGGAGGGCAGCGTCTGCCAAAGATCCTTGCGGTGCTTCACCTGGCTCAGCATGGAGAACGGTTCCCCCTGCAATCCAGGCGATGCCACCGCCTCGCCCAGCACCGAGCTGGTGACCGTGGGGTGCTGTGGTCCTTCCTCGTGCCAAGGTTCTCTCCTGGGGGCCTTCATCGTCCTGGAGGCCGTTCCTGCGAGACCCTCTCATCCTGCAGGGCTGTGCTGGTCGCCCCCAGGTGCGGCTGTCCTGGGTGCTGCTGTCGGGGCTGTCACAAGCTGTGGGGCCACCCTTCATGCTTGGTCCTCTGCCCCTCGCTGTGAGCTGCTCATGCCGGGATCTCAGCGACTTCACGTCTCTTCTTGCACATTTTTATTCTTCCATCTTTTTAAACCCACCGTAAGGCTGTCGGTGCAGTGTTTTAAGGGGGCTGCAGGGGTCCCGCTGCTCCAGGGCTGTTACCGAGAGCCCACGGCTGCCCTCCTACCCGTGCCCACGGCTCATCGCCAGCCTCCGCTCGCCCTCCCTGCCCCGCAAAGAGCCGGCTCCTGCCCGGGGGGGTCCCGGTGCCGCTCGGCCTCCCCCTCACAGCCGCCCCGGTGCTGAGGGGGCGCCCTCGGCCGCGGGGCCGCAAAATGGCGGCGGGAGCAAAATGGCGGGGGGCGGCGGGGCCCGGCGGCCGGATCCCCACCGGATCCCCACAGGATCCCGAGCCGATCCCGCCGGGAGCCGCTGAGGCCCCGCCGCCAGGGGGCGGCCGCCCCGTCCCCGCTCCGTGACGCACCGCGGTGCCGCCCCTTCGCCGGTGCCCGTCGGAGCGGAGCGGGGCGGCGGGGCCGCGCCGCGGGGTCTATGGGGAAGGCGGCCGCGCTGTGCAGCGGCAGCACCCGCGGGCTGGTCTCGCTGCTCAGCGCCGTCCCCTGCTTGGCCTGCCACGAGCTGCCGGGCCCCGGCCGCCGAGCCATGAGCAACGAAGCGGCGGCGGCGGCGGGAGCTGGGGGCCGGGGCGGCGGGGGACCGGCGGGGACAGCGCCCGCGGCCCCGGGCTCCGATACCTACAAGGGCTGGCTCTTCAAGTGGACCAACTACCTGAAGGGCTACCAGCGCCGCTGGTTCGTGCTCAGCAACGGGCTCCTCAGCTACTACAGGTACCGGGACGGGGCCGTTCGGGGCCGGGGGTTGTCCTCGGGAAGCCGCTCGGCGCTGCCCCTCCGAAGGCTTCTCCCCGAGGGCCGGCCGGGAGCTGTCTCTCTGCTTTCCCCTGCAGCCACAGGCAAACCCCCGGCGGTGGAAACCCGGCTGGCTGCGGGGACAAACCCCGACCCTTCGGCCGGGCCCGGCCCTGGCAGGCCGCAGCCCGGGAGCTCCGTGCTGGGCTCTCCCCAAACAGCCCGGGCCGGGGCGGCCCCGGGGGTCCTGTCCTGTCCCGGCCCGGTTCCGTTGTGCCGGGCAGAGCCGTGCCGCAGGGTCAGCTGCTGAGGGTTCAATGCTCCGCTTGTAACCCTGTCAGAGTAATTTTATTTATTTATTTATTTATTTATTTATCCTACCGGGGCCAAGTCTGTCACGAGCGACCAAGGGGCTTTCTCTAGCGGTTATCTTAGCTTTGCGCGAGGGGGGGGGGGGGTTTATTCTGAGACAATTTTAGGTGATGTAGGCTGAGGCAACAAACAAAACCGGCCAGGGGAATTATTTGGAGCGGCGGGCCAGCGTTGAAGCAGCGTCACGTCGCGCGGCTTCCAGGTGCGGAGCTGCGGCGGCCGCTCGGGGCGGCGATGCCGAAGGTTTGCAGGGTGTTTTTGGTAGGGCTGCTGCGGGCATCCCGACTGCTCGGTCCGGTGGTTGGGCCTGGATTGAGCCACGCTCACCCAGTTGTGAGCCCGGAGTGCAAAAATCACAGAACACGGGAAAGTTTTCCTTAAAGAAATGGAAGAAATACCTGCGACGCTCTTCGGAGCAGCTGTTACGTGGAGGTAGTGCCGAGCCCTGAGTGTCGGCAGGGATTGCTTATGGCAGAGAGCTCCTGTGAGAGAATTCTGCGGAAACGGGCATTTATATTTGTAAGTACTGCTTCTAGCTCCCTGACAGAGCAAGGAAGCTCGAGCTGTCAGGCAGTGCCTTTCATCTGCCTCTTTTATGTGAGGAAATTGCTGGAGAATACTTAGGCTTCTGGTTGTTTGGCGCTGATGAAGAGTCTTTAGGAATTGAGTTCTGTAAAGGTCTCTTGCTTTGTGAGCCCCGTCTCCCATTGTCTGCTGGGTCTTTGTGCTCATCTCAGCTCTGAAGAAGCATGCTAGAATTTTCTTTTTCTGTCCTTGCTGCTGAAGGCTGTGCAGGTTAAATCGTGAGCTTCGCTGTGCTCTCCTCCCCTCTGTGGCTTTTGGCACTTCTGCCATTTGAATTTTGGAAGATGGTCGTCCTGATGGACAGCCTTGTTGATTTAGCTGTTGATTACTCAGTACTGGCTTGAGGAAGGCGATACAAACTTCATTTCGCTTGTGCACGAAAAGTCATCTTAACCGAAATGCTGTGCCCTGGTGCCTAAGTGGCCTCCTTGTATGTATTGATTTAGTTGCAGGCTGAAGCGTTTTTCATTTGAATTTCCTGCTGCTCACTGCTTAGCTTAAAAAAACAAAAAACAGAAAGCCTGTCAGGTTGCCTGGTCGTTTTTTTTTGTCTGAGGAGCTGAGCTCTTAAAGCCCTGCGAGGGCTCTGGAGCAGAGTGGGGGCGGGTGTAGCGCCGCGGGCAGGCGTCGCACAGGGAGCCCTCCTCGGGCAGAACGCCTGTTTGCTGCCCCCTTGGCCGCACCAGGATGGTTTTCTGAATTAAAACTTCCACCTGGGATTCTTTCCAAACAACTTTGAGTATTAAATGCCTCCTGCATCTCTGCTAAATCAGTGAAGGCATCAAATCTTGCTGCTTGAGAAGCATCTGTGCAGGATGTGGGCTTTTGCTCCATGTTCCCCGGGCTCTTCCCTCTCCACAAGGTGCTTGCAGGCTGGTCTCTGACAAAGGCAGCCGTGCTTTGCAGGCCAGAGCTTGAACAGCTACAAATGCAGCTGAGAACAGGCAGGGCTGGTGCCCAGGGCATGGCAGGGGGCACGGGGTATGTGCTTCAATTAACATAGTTGGCACCTAATTGCATGGCAGCACCTGGAGCACTGCTGGCTCTCTTCAGCCAGGAGACTCATCTGCAGGATATTTGGGACTTTCATTGCTTGGGAATGACTGGCATTTGGAAGGTTGAGTAGCCTCTTGTTTTTTTCTACATTTTAATTGCCCTTGATTGTCCCTTTTTTTTTTTTTTTTTTTTTTTGACTAAGTTTTCTGGCTGACTTGGAAATCACCTCTGCACTGGAAAGCTGTGTTCAAGCCCGGCGCAGTGACTTCAGCTACTTGTTTCATTAATGAGCAAAACTCTTCCTTGGCAGGCTGCCACTCGCAGATTTATCATTATCTATAATTAGTGTGTGTATGGGAGAAGCTCATCACCTTGAACAGATACGGGTTTTCAAGGAGGTTAGAGAGGATCTTTCGGTAAGTATTAATTCACTGAAGGTTGCCATTGGTTCTTGTGATCGACGTTCTAGATGTGGGTCGTCTTCTCCAGGCGGCTTGCTCATGTTTCAAGTAGCTCGAGTTTCGTCGTGTCCCCTCTACAGGTTTGCTGCGCAGCCCGTTATTTGTGGGCTGGTGTCTGAAGCGTCTTCAGCAGCATTTGCTGTGGCCACGGGAAGTAATGGTTAAAGCAGTGCCCGGTGGAGGAGGGAAAAACATTTTGTGCTGTGTCTGATTGCTCATGGTTGTGATGTGAAAGGCTCCCCACCAGCCAGCAGCCTTAGCTCCCCTCTCAGCTCCTGCAGGAGCGAGCGGTGCCTGGAGCAGATGAGCTGTCCTGCCTGCGCTGGGACGGCGGCGTGGTTCCCTGGAAAAGCCGTGTTTCCCAGAACAGGTTTCTTCACCCAGCTCTCTTTACCCAGAGGTTAACTCTTGATTAGTGCTTTAAGGTCTCGAGTACAACCCAGAGGGGCTCAGGCAGGAATCTGGAACCTGCTGCTGACAGGCGCGGAAGAACTGAGGGCTTCCAGAAGCAACGTCTGGTCTCATACCCCTGCACAACTCGGGGCCACCCCGTGAGGGTGCCCAGGGCTTCCAGCTGCTGATTTTTGAGCATCTCCAAGCTATGAGATGGCACAGCCTCTCCGGGCCCCTCTTCCAACATTGGACCGTTCCCCCCGAGTAAAAGTTGCTTCCATATACATAATTTTCACATAATAAAATGAGGGAAGAGAGATTTTCCTAGCATGGTTTTTATAACAGCTCATGGCTCCACAAAAATAAAGTAGCTGAACGTCCTTGACTGTTTCTCATCCTCGGGGTGACGGAGCATGCAGGCTTTAAAGCCAGCCCTGTGGCTGCATGGTAACTCCCAGCGACTTGTGTTTAAACAGCATGTAACGCTTGTTTCCACTCATCTTGTTTTCACACGGTGCTCGCTTCATCCATATGGCGCTTTGCTGTTGATCGTTGTTCATCTCTTGCCTGTTTTTGTGGAATCTATCGTCTGTGCTTTGTAACCGGAGACACGGCGCGAGTCGAAGCAGCGCTCGAGCTGCTCGGCCAGCTCGCTCTGTTTCCAGTTCATGCTGCACCCAGGGAGTTGCTCGACTCTTAAATCTAGTGTACTGGCCCACATGCCTTATTTGATGAAGCCGCAGCAGAAGTGACTGGTTTAGCTCGTGTAAGTACTCAATTTCGAGGTGGTCGGAGGAGCATTGCGCCCTGGTTTTGTGCGGTGTGGCTGCAGCCCATGTAGCTAACTCAAGGTCAGTTGCATCGTGAACTCCCAGAGAGCATCGCTGCTGCAGTCCTAATTCCTGGAGGTGTTTGTGGGTATGAGGCTTATGTACGGGCTCAGCTGCGTGGATACCTATGGGATGAGAAGATGCCTGTCACTCGTTCCTAGTCTCAAGTGTTCCAGCTTTTGTTGCTGTACTCGTCCTCAGCTGTCCTCCACGAAGGCAGGGGAAGGTCGTTGCTCCGAGCCCTGCGTCGCTTCCAGGCACTGCCGGGAGCTGCCTTGAGCTCTGCCTTTTGCAGCTGAGAGCTGCCGTGGGCTGGCTGCAGATTAGTGACAGCAGTGGCTTTGCTTCCCTCTAAGAAATTGCCACCAGGCTCCAGGTTGCCCTTCCTCTTCTCCACCCTCTTGGCAAGGTGGAAGCCAGCGCAGGCGCCGCGTGCTGCGGCTGTGGGCTGGAGGCGGTTGTCCTTGCTGCTCCAGAGGCATCACTGGCCCTTTGGCTGTAATTCCCACACCCGTCTCTTTCCATATTTACTATTTAGGCGTTTGGTTCTGATTTCCCTTGCTCCAAGCACAGGTTTAAGTTGGTGCTCGCCTAGTCAGCCTTCCGCTGTGCCCACTGAGTCAGTGGCAAAGGAGCTGATCTCTTGCCAGGAGTACTGCAAGCAGCTGGCGCAGAGCTGCCTTGCTGCTGGTTGGTTTTCCTTGCAGCATCCCTCTTAAATTCTGCCCTTTACCCTTGCAAAGAGGCGTTTTCCCTCAGCAACTGGCAGCATTTACTGCTCTGTAAGTCGCTGCTGAACCTCTGGCTTCCCTTACCTGTCGGTTGATTTAATGTTACAGCAAGTCCGGCTATCGAACATTTCCATATCGTGTTGTGCTCGTGTATAAATTACGTTGTAGCTAGGTAACTTGGGTCGTCTTAGGGGACTTAAGCAGGCCGTGATATCGGAGCCCTCTGCTTCTTGCAGGTCTCCTCGGATCCAGTGCTGATGGCCAATGCTGGGGTCATCACCTGAAACGTGAGTTGTCCCAGCCCGCTGCCCGGAGGGCTGAGCGTGGAGGTGTTGGGTTCCCTTTGGGTCTTCATTCAATTACTTTAATCATTCCTCGGGCACCTTGGCAAGGATCTTGGTACATTTTCTCTCAACCTTTGTTTGGTTTCGATCAAAAAGCTTGCTTAATATTTAATTGCTTCATTTTTCTTTGTCTGACAGCGGCAGGCAGGGCAGCCCGAGTTAAGGCTGGAGGATAACCGGGCTGGACGTGCCGGATGCTGCTGGGTCAGCGGCTGCTGACTCACGCAGGCCGAGCCCGCGGGCCGCGTGTGCATCAACTTCAAAATTAAAAATGCAAATGGAAAGCCTGGTACCAGGGGGCTGGTGGCACGAATCGGCTGGCGGTGGCGGCCCTGGGATGAAAGCAGAGCGCATCTCCTCCTTGGCCCCGCTCCAGGCTGTTGTGTGATTCACTTCACCTCTGCGAGCCCAGGCTCAGGGGAGCTGTGGCTCGTTGCTCTCGGTCGTCGCGACTGTTGCTTGCGTCTGGCATTTCTGAGCTGCTAGCCGTGCTGCTCGCCAGCCCTGGCGTGCCAGTCAGTGCTTACGTGGGCCGCGGTACAATTCTGCAGCGTAAGTAGTACGGGCTGGCTTGCATGCGCGCGTTAGAAACGAGCTGTGGCATTCAGCACGGCACGTGCACGCACCCAGCCATCCTTCCTTCCACGCTCCTTTGGGCCACATGGTATTTCTGTCACCCTTCCCGATCGTTTTTGCCTTTTTTTTTTTTAAATCTAGCTCTTCAAGACAGGATATTTGTGCTTTGAAATCACGACTGGGTAGATGCATGTCCCCGCTGTGACTGTGGAGGAGGGCCTTCATTTCCTAAAAATAGCCTAATTCTCCCAATCTTTCTAGATAAAGAGCACTGTGCAGGCATGCAGAGCAGGTTAGGGTAGTTCCTGCGATGCAAGTGGGGATAAATACGGTGCTGTGGGAGTCTGTGCCTCTCCTTCCCTTTAGCACAAAGCAGCAATTCTAAATATCGGCTATTAATAGCTAAAGCTGGTTTCTGCTAAGCACTTTATAAGGAACGGAGCAGAAAATGCCATCCTTCACCCTCCTGCTTGCGTACTACTGCAATTTAGGTTGGGGACGGGTGTGGATACCTCAGCAGTGTCCCTACGTCGCTGTTAACGAGGGGCAACCTGCTCGTTTCCTCGGCACGGCTGCAGTAACGGGCCCGCAGTCGCAATGGGCGCTGACGCCTGCCCTGGGCATGCGTTGGGGCTGCCAGCTCTGCTGCCTGCACCTCCCCGCGGCGTGCTGGGCCACCGAGGGCACGTGTGTCACACCGCTAATCATCAGTACACGGATCTGCACGGCTTGTGACGGTACGGAGACGTGCAGCAGGTGAGGGGTGCCCCTGCCCTGCAGATTGCTGGCAGCCAGTGAAGTTTTCGGCTCTGGTCTGAAGTTGGAGGCATCGTGACCCGAGCATCCTGACCTCCAACCGATGCTGGATACCCTTCAGCTGCCGTTTATTGTTCCCGTGTCACCGCTCGGATGTTCCCCAGCAGGGCTGGTGGAGCAAGAAGTGCTACAGGTTTACAGTGTGTGGTCAGGTGAAACTAACGCGTGGCTTTATCTTACCCAGGCGGCTTTTCCTTTCCTTGTTGCTTGTGTCTCTGTTGGTGAGATTGCTGCAGCCTCTCTAACGTCGAGCCTTGCCTGGGATGCAGGTTTTGGAAGGCGGGAGGTAAGGCAGTACTTGTACCAAAAGCTGTTTTATCTGAGGTGGTATTTTATTTTTAAACTGCTTGTAGGTTGCTGCATCTTTGATGGAACTGGTACAAAAGGTGACAGAATCGTCTTAATCTTGTGTAACTCGAATTGAGCATGCACAGCAGGCGCTCAGCGCCTCTCGTTGGCTCGTGCTGTACTGCCAGTGTCTCGAGACAAGGTGTAGGACTCCCGTTGGAGCTGGTTGCTGTTCACAGTGGCTGTATCCTGGCAAGGAGCTATGAGGAGTATTGTGCAGCTTGGTGTGCGTTACGTGACCAAGCACTGCATGCCGATTGATTTTTTGTAGACCTGAGATCACCCAACACTTCCCAGCGTTGGCTTTGCAGCGTCTTTATCAGCGGGTTGGTGTGCACCGGGCAGACGGGGAACCCCAGGCAGACACAAGGAAACGTGTTTTCACTGGGAGTGAGGCCAAATCCTGAGATGGGCTGGAGGAAATTCTCGGTGGTGCTCAAACTCTGGCCACACAGGGTCCTGCGCGAGCTGAGCTGGTTGCTTCTGCTTAGGGCAGGTTGCACCTGAGGCTCCAGAGGGGCCTCCCGACCTCGGCTGATGTCTGTGTCCGAGTACTTGGCTTCTGGTGCTTTACACACAGCTCGCCTGCCTTCAGCTCGCCGGGTATCGATGGAGTCCTGGATCGTCTGGGGCTCTCCTCTGTGCGTCGTGTTTGGAAATAAGCAGGATCCAGCATAAATCTGAAAAGCCGCTTTGGCGAGGCATCAGTGAGGACAGTGGGCTTGAAGCGTGGTTCACACAACATAATCTCCGTGTGCTCTGCGCCTGCTGTCAAGAGAGTTTGGTTTTGTAAAAGCCGGCGTTGCTCATCAAACCATTCCAGCTCGAGCCTAGCAGCTCAGCTCCTGCACCGTTTGCAGCTGTGGTGCTTTTTTTTTCTTTTAAAAATCAGTAGTTTTATCCTCTAAAGTTACAAGTTAGCCCCTAAGTTAAGGGAAGGGCTCCTGTCCGACACGTGAGGATTGACAAGCCGGTACAAACACCCCTCTGAAATCGAGGACGGGATCAAACTGCTCTTCGGGTGTGTTACGGTTTCGTTAGTTGAAGTGTGTACAGGTGTTGTTCTGCTGGAACGCCGGGGGAGTGGTGCGTGAGCTCTGGAGCTCCCTTTGTGCTTTTCCCCCTTACAGCCTGCGGGCACCAAGCCTGAGGAGCTGCAGACAGCGCGGCGCTGCGTCTTGGTGCAGCTGGGGTCCTCAACTGCTGGACTGAAGTGAGTTCTGCTTCACATCTACAGCCTCAGCTGCCTTTACAGCGCGGTACCGGCACACCTCGGGCTTCTCCGGGTTGGGGATGTTGCAGGTTAACACGTTAGCTGTCATCCCCTGCTAAGCACCGCTGCGGTGTTGCTCAGTAACTCAAAGCACGTGACATGGGAACAGGATTACTTCACCCGGACTTTTCCTTCTAATTTCCAAGTGCGCAATGCCTGTAAACAGGTTTAAGGATGCTCATGGGAACGGGAGAAAGGGCTTCAGAACGACCTTGTCCGAGCTGAATTCAGTGTTTGGTGTAGTGTGGCCATGGGGCGCTGGGAGCTTTGGGGAGAAATCCCTACAAACCCTGCGGGAAGGCAGCACCACCTCTGGAGCGCTCTGCCCTGGGCTCTGGTACGGCGTGGCCTTGAGTCCGAGCTATGGCCGTGATGCAGCGTTCCCGTTCCTGTAGTTTTAGGAAGGAGGTTTCAGCCAAGGAACTAATCCAAGCACTAATAGTGAGCTGGCTTCAAGGCGTAGCAGGGCTTGTGAAGGAGGGCAGCCCCACTGGTGCAGAGCGAGTTACGTTTTGCTCTTGCAGTCAGCATGCTGGCCTTTACATGTTTTCTTTCCTTTTCATCTGCGTTGGAAAGGAGCTACGGCAGTTCTCGCAAGGCCTGTGTCCCATGTGTTGTGCAAGCAAACCCCGCTGTTGCCATCAGTGTGTTTGTAACTCGCAGTTGCGGTTTATTTACGGAATTGCCGGTTTATCTGTGCTGTTGATTTCACGCACACCTAAGTGCTGTTACTCCTCGGGGTAGGTGTTACGGTAAGCCCACGTACTGCCAGCAGCAATGCCTTCAGATGCGTTCCCTGCCCAGGCAAAACGAAGGGATAAGGTTTTGCTGATCAGACCTACGTGCTGCCGGGGGGTTTCGCTCGGAGGACGCAGGCTGCTGGTGGGGGTCCTCCCTTCGGTTAGCGCTGGCTCGGGCGGCTCACAGGTTTGGTGCTCAGCTTGGAAGAGGCAGCGCTGCCTTTTTCCCTCTGCTGTAGAGGCCGTAGAGCTGTCTTTTGCCCTAATTGTTTTTGCTTTAGTTGCTAATGGGAGAAAACCCAGGGAGGTCTGTTGGCTTTGTACGAGGAGAGACAACAGGGCCGCGGTAATGTGTGATGTATTAAGGGAGAGTTTGTAGCCTGGGGAATGTAAACCTGGCAGAAATGCTTAAAATCCCCATCCAGCTTCAGTGCGCTCATGTGATTGAAATAAGCGAAGGCACATCCTACTGCTTAGTGCTAAGTGCGCCTTTTATCTCTTTACTAAAACCTCCAGAGGAACGGGTCTGCTGTGCCAGATCTCTATAAAAAGAATCTGCTCCCGTGTGCAAGCACTGCAGTCCTAACGGCTTCGCTTTCTCTTCCCGTGATCTTCAGGCTTGGTTACCTGGCTCCCTTACTCGGCAAGAAGAGGCTTTTGCTGCTTTTTCACCGGTGTGTAATTCTCAACATGCTGGTTTGGGTCTGTGAGGAGCTTTCCTACAGTAGCCTGCCTTCGGTTTCACATTAGGCGTTTCTTTTCCCCTCGAGGGTTTGTCTTCCCAGCTCTGCAGCAGCGCAGTGCTGCCTCCTTGGTCACCTTTATTCCACACGGTTTTGCATCTGTTCTCCTGCAGCGCCTGGAGGACTGACTCCTGGGATGGGAAGTGACCTGAAGGTGTGCAGCAGGGAGATACCCCTTACCTCTGGTGGGAATCTGAGCTTTTGTGGGGTGTTTTTCCTAACCTGAAAGACTCCTGGTGCTGGGTAAACCCTTTTATTGGAATTGGAGGCTGTTTTCTTTCTCTTCTTCCTGAACTGTTCGTGTGCTGCAGTGGCTCTGGAAGGGCCCTGGCGTGGGACAGGAGTCGTTGTCCGAACTGCGCCTCCACGGGTCCGCTCAGATGGAGGGACGTGTGTCTGCGGAGAGGCTTTCTCATGAAGTTTGGCTCTTCTTGTACGGGACTCACTGTGACACTTCCCTTTGTTCTTCAACGTGTTGTGCTCTGAAGCCGTGCCACGGAGTTCATCTCTTTTCTGTTGACTGGAGAAAACTTCAAGATGTGAAGAAGCTTTAGGAGAGTGATTTCCTTCCCGTGCTGAGCTGTGCTCGTCAAGGTCTGTCTTCAAAGGTGTAACCGCCCGTAGTCCTACGTGACCTACTGGAGGGGCCTGTATCAGCACCCAGCTACCAGCTCACGGCGAGCAGGCTGCGACTTTTCCTGCTTTCACTTCTGGTTTAGCAGCGGATTAGCAGGGCGAAGCGCCTCGGTGTGCAAAATGGGGCTCGCTCGTGAGCTGCCTGTTTGCCTCCTCTGGGCTCCTTGGCTTCCCAGAGTGGCTGCTGAAACAGAAGGCAGTGTCTTGGGGTGAACTTCTGGTGCCTGTTTTGTGGAGGGCGGGTGTCCAGCTGTGCCAAAGCATCTCTAATAGTTCTGCATAAAAAACCCTAAGCTCCTGTTGCTCCAGGGGGTTTCTTGCAACACAGCGTGCTCAAGTACCACTGAAAGTCTGGTTTGAGCAGTTGGGAAATTCGCTTAAAGCTGAAACTCCCCCTTGTCAATGCAAGAGCCCTCCCCTGGGAAGGGTGCTGACCTTCCCTTCCCTTTTGGCCATACATTGAACTTTTCTGGTAACCCGCACTCAACATCCACGGGATTTTCACAGCAAACACACAGCCCGCGAAGGCTGATCCCAGCGCAGAGCATTGACATGACTCAGATTCCCAAGATAAATTTCTGAAAGCACATGTGACTTGTACGTGCGCTGTGTAGTTATATATTCCTGCGTGGAGGCTGAGTGGGAACGTGGCTCTCGCTGGTGCCTGCTTGGTACGGGGGAGCTGTGTCGCTGATCCGTTACTGCCTTGCTCTAACCATCGGATCGCTTCTCCCCTGTGCTTCTTCCTTGCTTCACCCTGATGAGCAGAGGCCATCTCAGGAAGCTGATGGCCACAGAGATGCGATTTCAGGAAGAAGTCTCAAGACACAGATGCTGAACGATGTGTTTTGGACATTCGGTGTCACAAGTGAAGCCGCTGAGGCCAGGCAGGTCTGCGCAGGAGGGGCTGGACAAGGTCACTTGGGCGTCTGCAAGGTCCAAGAGACCTACCAGTGTGAATCGTGGGCCAGTAAGCAGTTAACTCCTGACTGCTATTTTAAAAAAAGCCCTTGGCATCTCTAGTGGCTGAAAAGCCAGCTGTCAGGATGTTTTATTTTTTGGGTAGCGTCATAAGGAATGGGAAGGATCTCGCGTTGTGTTACACTGCCTCGGGTACTTAAATTGCAGGCGTCATGAAGTTCTTGCTTACATTTTCTGTTTCATCAGTTCTTGTGCAATTCAGTGAATTGCTGTCCTCTGCACTTCCCAGGAGCGTGTCCCCAACGGGTAACGGGGTGGGCCTGTAAATGTGCGTGCTGCCCTGTTCTCTGCAAGGACCGGGTAAGCAGGATGCGCCGCTTCCAGATCTGAACGCAGCTTGGTCCATGAATACGTTTCCTGGGTGGGCGCAGGAAGCCCTAGGAGTTTCGGCTCTTGGTGCCACCGAGGATTTGCTGGGAGAAGCAGCTGCACGGCAAATAAACGTGCAGCGGGGCAGCTCGCTGAAGCCAGCTCGGGGCCAAGTGCTGAGCAGCGGCGGTCGGCTCAGGCGGGGTGGTTCAGCCTCAAACGCGACCTTTGAGCTTTGCCTTTGATCAAAACCACGTGGGCTGTGCACCCAGTTCCCCTCTCCTGAAGCATCTGGAAGAAATACCTCACGCAGAAAGGAATTGTGCTCTAACTTTGGCACCGTTTGAAAGTTGGCAAATTGAACAAGGATGACTTCAAAGTGGTCTTCAGCATTCGAGGTCACGGGCCGTAATTCATGCACAGCACTTCCGAAGAAAATCTGTTGGGTACTGAAAGCACCAGCGTTGACTGGAGCTTGCAGGCAGCTGCCCGCAGCAGAGGAGACGTTCCTGGAACGAGCTCTTCTCTCCACCTTTGACCTGAGAAGGACGGGTAAGGGCACACCCTGACACAGGGCATCCTTACAGCTGTGAATGCACATCAGTGGGATAAGAACAGAATAAAATTTGTCTTCATATTGCCTGCGCTGTGCCCTGTGCACTCCTATGTTCTTGGACGCAGTGGCTAGAAAATGCAAGCATGAGATGAGTGTGGCTGATCTTGATTCTGCTCGTTTGACACAATTTCTAGGGGCTGAAAGGCCAGTGGAAATTTGAAGGCAGAGGCTATACCCGACACGAGTGCTGCCTCAGGCCTGTGTCTGCTGTGTCGCGTTTATGTCAGAATTTCTGTGCAATTTGACAAATTAACCTTGGGTATGGTAATTTGTTCTTTCTTGCTTAGAAACGAGCCACCGGACGTGTAATCTGCATCTCCTCCAGTTCTCGGTGTAAACTAACTTCTGCCCGGATGATGGGATCTGCTCCAGACCTTCCATAAATCTTAACTGAGACAATAAACCCAGTAGCAGGGCTACCCCTGAGCCTCCCTTCTGCTCTAGATCTTCAGCATTTTTACTTAGAAGGTAATGAAAACAGTAAACTGCGGTGCTCTGGCATTTGTGGAAGAGGCCGTGGTGCTTCCTAGCAGCGCTCTCTGAAAGCTGTGATCTTGTGGAGCTGCTCGAGTCCCTGCCGAGCTGCAGCATGGGCTGTGCCTGGCACGCGTCGTGGTTACCAGAACACGTTCCTAAAGCAGCCTTTAGGAATACAGCTGGGCTGCTTGTAGCCTGGGGAGAGCCCAAAGGGGAGGAAATCGGCAATGCCATAACCTGCACCGTAACCAAAGGAGATCTTGGAGCCCTTGCTCAGGTGGAGGAGGATTTAAAGTCCTGAGATCTAAAACCTTGCTGTGCACGTTCTCTGTAAACCATGCAGGCCTTTTTATATATATATATATATTTTAAAGGCCCTGCTGTTTGTGAGCTGCCCCAACTCGGGTGGCAGCAGGCGCTACAGCAGCTCTGCTGGCGGTGAGGCGAGCGGGTTCTGAAGAGTGAACCTGAACAGATCGCTTCGAGGGTATCCGGGGTGGGAGCTTCCCTGGGGGAGCAGAGCATCTCCTGGATTTTATGCTGGAAGGGAGCAGGGGCACAGCCTGGCGTTCGGATGGTAGCAGTAAGAAGCACTTAAGATGTGTGTTTCTATACTTGTCTTTGCACCTTGTCTTCTCAGCGAAGCAGAGGCCCTGTGTTCCGGGTACCCTGCTCAGATACATTTGTGCTGCGTGTCTCTTGCAAAAAGAGGGGAGTGGCGGAAACCTGGGTATCTTCAGAGACATTTTGGCTTGGCACTGTTGTCAGTTCTCTTGTCCTCACCATCTATTAAATCCGTGTACCTCACCAGCCACGACTCTTCCCAGGCTCGCTGTGGACGTGGGCAGTGCTGACCCACGCGAGATGTGCTCGGGCGGTTCTGCCTTCAGCCTCTGCGACACGCGGTGCTGCGCTGGAGCTGTGCGGACACCGTCGTGGTGACAGATACCTCCGTGAGCTCTTGTGTGTTTTGGTTTTGTGAGGAAGATGCTACAAGGATTACAACTTCAGCTTGTAAATGATGCAAAAAAGAAAGAAATTCTTCCAGGTGTTTCCTTGCAGAGGATTTGGAGGAAGCAGGTGCCAGCCAGATCGCTTCTCCTCCTGCAGCCCCTGCTCGAAGCAGAGCTTTGGAGTCGTGCCGTGTGGATCTGACCCCTTCAGCATGGCTCTCCTGCTTGCTGGTGGCTGTGACCGAAAGCTTTGACACGACAGCGCTGAGAGAACAGCCTGTTTTTTTTTTTTCCCCTCCTTAAATCTGATTGTCACTAATCTGTACCCATCCTGACTGCCGCCGGTTGCAGATTAATCGGCCTGTAAATAGAAGCAAATCGAATCTTTGTGCAGAAATCTCGGTACGACACTTGCCATATGCTTGTTTGGGTTTTGTTTGCGACTCGGTAGGTTTAGTGAAAAGAAAAAGGAAGGAAGGGAAAAAAAATCTCAGCTGTTTGTCATGCGGAGCTTGCGGTTTGTAGGGGATGTGCTGAACAAGCTTGGAATGTGTTGAACGTGCGCGTTGCTCGCTGTGCGAGCTGGGAAGGCCCCTCCTGGGGCACGCGCCTGCTTTCTCCTGGCCGTTTGTGCCCTGGAATTAAGTTGTAAAAAATCCTTTTTCCTTCTACCGAGGAGGGTAAAAATCCCCAGAGGTTTGGTGTCTGCTTGTATCCTCGGACTGGAGGCATGGGAACTTTTGGCCTCGAAACGAAGGCGGTTTTAAATTGCTTTTCGGGAATCCTCAGACATAAAAGGGAAGGCAGATGTTTCACTAGCCTTACAGCCACACGCTTCCTGGAATAAAAATGGATGCACAAAATCCAAGCGGATGGGTGAAATGCCCCACGCTCGGGGTGCGATGGGGAGCATTAAGAGCTGTCGGCGTTGGTTGTGTCTGCTTCGGCTGCCCTGAAAACGCTGCTGCTGATGGCCCTGGGGGCGGCTCTGGCTGTCTGGCAGAGCCAGCGGGTTTCCTTGCTCTGTCTGACGGTTGCAGGGTGCATGCTGATTGCTGCCTGCCTCGCGGAGGGGACTGCAGGCTCTGCTGGTGGATTTGGCTCAGGTCAGTGCTGGAAGACCCGAGAGCTCGACCTGCTCCACGCGGCCACCGCCTGCAGCGTCCAGCCTTGGTCTGTGCTCGGAGTGGTGCCGTGGGAGCAAATGTAAATGTGTAAAATATGTAAAATATATCCCCTGTAGAAAACGCCTCAGAAAATTCTTCACCCAAAAGTATTTTTGGGTTGATGTTGGAAGCAGGACCTTGTGTATGTGACTTTTTATCCAGGCAATTAAACGAGAAGGCTCGAGGATTTCTTGGAGTAGTGTCACCAGCCCTTGAGCCTTCAATATTGCTTTCATTTTTATTTGATACAGGCTTCTCCTTGTGGGCTTTCACACCCAGATATTCTGAGCGTGTAAGAATTTTATCCCTTTCATTGGCTGCTCCTTGTGCCTGTCAGGAAGGAAGGGTGGATGGACAAAGTGCCAGCCCAAGGCTGGGCCGAGGCTCAGCTTGGTGAGCTCTGATTTTGCTCTTAGCTGGTAACATAGATGTGGTTGGCGGCCTGATCTTCATTTCTGCTTGGGAAGTTCTTTCCAAATACGTTTCATAGTTCCCTGTGGAAGTGTTGTTTTTTTTTTTTTTTTTTTTTTTCATTTTCTGCCTTCAAAAGCTGATGGATGTTGGCAATATCCTGGAGACAGCAAAGTTTCTCATCTTTGCGTAACCTCGGGCTGTCTGCCAGAAAGTCTCCCGCGAGTGCTGGAGGAAGGAGACCGAGCGGCCGCGGGGCTGTCTTGTAACCACTGCGCCGGAGTCACCGCGCTTCTTCGGCAGATTTCTGTCCTGACGGCAGAAATAGTTCGCCCTGTGTGCCCTGAGAGACCTAGTGCCAGAGCCCCCGTGTCTGTGTAAACGCTTCCAAATCGGAAACTGCTTCCCAGCTGGTAAGCAGCAACAAAGCTGCCCCTGAAACAGGGCGATAGCCTGGTGCCCGTGTGGGTGCCACAGGCAGGGCTGCTGCTTGCTGTGGTGCTTGGTGCGGGTGCAGCCTGCGGTGTGTGGATCGGGATGGATTCGAGCCCCGCTGAGACCGATGTTTTCACCAGACAGCTGTAAGAGCGATGAAATGGGAGTTTGGCATTTAGGTTGTAGAGTCGGGCATGCCCGCTCTCAGGCTCACAGCAAGCAGTGATTTTGAAGCTAGAGAAGAAAAATCTGCAGGAGGCGAGAGGGAGTGTCGGGCTGCGCTGCTGGGCCCGACTTGCTCCTCTATAGCTCGGGCTGAAAGCTGAAACACCGCCGGGCACCGGGACAGCAAGCACGTGCTGTGCTGAGCAGCCCTGGCTCCCCGCCGAAGGTCTCCGATGCCCTCTGAGCTGGGAGAAAAGGGGAAGAGGAGCTCTGGGAGAGGTGAGAGCGCTCAGAAATGCCTTGCTGGTGGAGGGGAAGCTTGAGCAGTGCGGTTCCGTGGGTGTCTCGCAGTTGGTCACGTAGCAATGCAGAGGTGCAGAAGCCCGGTGCCCTGGTGCGTGTGCTCCTTCCCTTGAACTTAGGACACCCGCTGCTATTCACCCCTACCCGTAACTCCCTGGGAAGCTGTTCTAATGCTGCTGGCACGCATCTGCAGCTTGGGTAGCAGGAGCAGTCCCGTACCCTTTCCCAAACTTCCCGTGCCTTGCTCGGTTTCAGGAAAGGTGGAATTTCAAAGGGCAGTAGCCGATCGCCCTGCCACGAAGCACCTTAGCCCCCAAGCATCCGTCGTCCTCGCTCGCTTTAATCAGGTAGTACCTGGGGGCAGAGCACGGCCCGGTGCTGTGCACCGCTTGCAGCGTCCTGTTAACTTCCAGCGGAGCCACGCGGTTGTGGTTACAAAGCCCGCGTGAGCAGCATCTTGCCAGCTTTTGAAGCGAAGTCTTCGGCTGTTGTATAGAAAGCTGTGATACCGCAGCAACCCAAACTGTGGGGCTAGTAGATGAAAAACTTGCTGTCTACTTTTCTTACCTTTTAATCTTCGCTCTGCGGATAAACCTGTCTTCTGAGCTCTTACCGTAAAAACAATGAAATTCCTTTATAAGATTCCTTTCAGTCACTGCAGAGCGGGAGTGTGCAGCTCAAGTATTCCTCCAGAACTGGAAAGTGGCTACTTAAACAGTGGCTTGCTGCTCCTGGTAGCTCATCTACGCCAGGTAGCTCATCTGTCGGGCGGTAGGATGCCAAAGATCAGACTCCAGAAGTTTCATAGTGAAGGCTAAATAACTGAATATCTATTCTAAATAGCTAAAAGAGCTAAGTTGTCGAGCTCTGTACATTTAAATTCATGATATTTAAATGGCTTCTTTAAATAAAGAGAGAAACGATGCAAATAATGTTCTAAATGGAGATGATTTGTAGGTTTTTGCAAAATGCAGCATTCTGCGAATTGCTGTGCTGGTGGGTGGGGTGCCTGAGTAACGATACTAATCTTCAGTTTCGATTCCCGTGTTCTGCGAGCTGTGGAGAAAACACAGGTGAGTGCTTTGGTGCTGCCTCATTTCAGGGCACGAATCGGAGCTGAGCTGTAACGGGACAATGCTGCTGGGCTGGACTCTGCCGGGCAGCCGCCTGCCGTGCCTCCCTGCACAGCTGGAATTTGACATCTCCGAAGGTGAATCCGGTCATTAGCTTGGCGAGGGAGCAGCAGGAGATCCCAGGCACCCAGCAGCAGTCAGCTCTGTGTGCTCCGTGCCCACCCTTAACCCCTGGGCAGCTTTCTGCAGCCTGCCCACGTGCTCTGCCGTATGTGCAGCTCTCAGATTATGGCAGAAAGTCGAGAATCGCAAAATCTGCCTGGATCACGTTATGCAATAGTTGAGCTGCTGGCGGTGAATAAGCAGATCCAGCTGAACAGGAGTGCTTCTGAAGGGCACCTCTTATTTTCCTGTATGCGGACAGAGGAAATGGCTTGCTGGCTCGGAGCTGGGTCAGGTGCCTGCCTTGCGTGTTGGTGCTGAGTGATGGGAATTGATTTCCCATGCAGATTTGCGCCGAGAAGTAGCTTGAAGAGCAAAGTCCTATACAGAAACGGTTTTCTTGGGTGGGAGAGCAGGGCTGTTTTTACGTGACTAAATCGATGTAGCAAAGTCACCTTGGAGACCTTTGTTTTCTGTGTGAGAGAAAATCATTTTAGCAGTTTGCTCAAAGTGAAAAGCAATCCCTGCTGGGACCGTGCCAGTACGTGCTGCATCATGAGGTGGGTGACTCTGGAAATAATGAAAATCGGTGCTGGGTTTAATTTGGAGCCAAATTCCCTCCTCCACAAACAAACATCACCACGTCATGCTCAACCACAGCCTTAGGAGGTGCCGAGAGGCTTCCATGGCTTCACCTCGAGCTTGGCCGTGGTGCCAGGTTAACTCCTTACCGCAGAACGGTGTCGGGGCCGAGCAGGTAAGAGCCCTCAGAGCTGGTTCGTGTGCCTTAGTAACGACTTCTGATGCTCGGCAGTCGATGATTTGTTCAGCTCTGCCAGCTGTAAAGATGCGGCTTGATGTAAAACGATAGAAAAGCTGCGGCCAGTGATGACCCAAATTGGACTTGAGTGCGTTTATGGGGGTGTCATTAGGGACCTGGGGGTCGGGCAGCTGCTAGGGAGATGGAGGGAAGGTGTTAGCGGAGGAAGAAGGGAAATGCCCTGACCAAATGTGAATTAGATGAGCTTTAAGGTCCCTTCCAACCCAAACCGTGCTGTGAAGCGGGATGAAGTTGAGTAAAGGTGAGTAGGATTCCGCATATGGAGGAGGATCAGGATCAAAAGGAGACTTGGCATTGCCCCGTAAGGAGCAGCAGAGACATCTGTCTGGATGGGGCACCCTAAATCCAGCTGAGGATGGAACTGACCCATCTGGGAGCGCTGTGCCTCAGGGTGCTGGGCTTCCAGGACAAACCAGCTGAGTTAGGACAGCTCAGAGAAAAACAGCAGAGGGGAGATGCGGATGCAGGCTGTTGCGTGAAGCTCTGGGGCTGAGCTTTGTGTGCCGAGGCTCTCCCCAGTCCTGCCACTAAGCCCGGTGGTTTCGTGTCTTACTGTCCGTGATCTCTCGTGCTGGTGCTGTCCCGGTGAGCGTCTTCCTGGAGTGGTGATGCCTTTGGTGAAGGCTGCACGATGCACTCAGTAGCTTCTGATAAGCAAATACCCCTGGGTATTTCTAACAGGCCTCTCTCTTCAGGAGTTAAAGCTAAAGGTGACAAACTTCGAGGACATTTCTTAGTAAGCACTGTGCTGCTGCCCTGGGGGGAAATAAAGGAGCCATTAGTGGCTGAAAGAAATTCCTGCAAATTCCCTTGATTCCTCCTGGTATTGCAATTCAGTGAGCAACTGGGCAGTAATGTATTTGGGTGAAACATCAGAAAAATCCATCTAATTATTATCTGACATCTGTCCAATCCCAACAGGTCTTCGTGTCAGGAAAAGAGCTGGAGAGAGGACTCTGGAAATGATTCAGGGCAGGGGCATTGAGGAGAACGTGAGGCTGATTGGTCCCATGACAGCATTGCTCTGCTCCGTCTTTGTCCAGCGTGATCCCCTGCACCTGGGGAGATGGAGGGCTTTTAAGAAATGTTGTAGGAATTGGTTTACCTCTGTGGGTGAAAGCGGTGAATGTCCTGGACAAGATTAACTTGTGCTGGGGCAGAGCTGGGCAGGATGGGACGAAACAGACGGGTGGTAAAAGATGGAGGAGATGCAATGAGTGTCAAAAGGAGACCCCCTGATTTCCTCCTGCCCACAGGTCTGGCTTTCAGCTGCTCCAGGCTGCACGAGGGGCTGGAGGGATGGGGCTTACGGCATCCTCAGCCCCGCGGGGGTGGGCTGGGTGCCGGGGGAGGGCTGCGTGGGGTGCTGCCAACACCGCCGTGCTGTGGGCTGCGCCTGAGCTGGGTGCCGGGAGGGCTGCGGGACTCACGGGCTGAGCTCTCGCTGAGCTATTTTAGGTGTCTGTAAGTGCAGCAGTGGGTGGAGAGGCAGTTTCAGGACTACATTAGGCATTTATCTTTGTACCCGAGTGCCTTTGATACATCTAGTCTTTGCTTAAAAAAAAAAAAAAAAGTGCCTTTAGGTGCTTCTGAAAACATGCTAGGTAGTGTCTGAAACGCTGGCTGTTGGTTTGTGTGCTGTTCCTGCACAGCTTTCGTGCTCCGCAAGCCTGCATCCCTGGGCAGGGGGAGCTGGCGAGGGGAAAAAGCGAAATGAGTGCAATAAGAGTGATGGATTCAGCTTTGGTAAGGCAAAAAGCCCCCGAGGAGCTGATGGAAGCCGTGGAAATACCGCCAGAGGGGCGGCTCTCAAGCAGAAGGGAGCCGTTGCTTGGAAGGGACGTGCTGCGTCTCTGCTTTGGACCAGCAGAACTGCAGTGCAGGATGGGGATGCTTTCTGCACTCCTGTCCTTGGTGTAGGGGCTCTGCCCCTTCACGTGGAGCCTGGGGATGCTGCTGTAAGCAGCCATGGGCTGTGCCTGCTGCAGGGTGAACAAAAAGCCCCGGATAATGATCCGAAGAAAGGTTTGTCCTAACCTGGAGCTCCTTCCTCTTGCAGCTGCTTGGGGAACTGCTCGCTGAGAATTAGGTGCCATAGGAGCAGCACACCCCTTTCTCCTCGGTTGGCTGAGTGGGGGTACGATGAGGGTTGATTGTTCGGAAAGTTTGGCTCCAGCAAAGCCGCCTGCTCTTGGAGCTGATTAAACCTGCTGAAGTGTGCAGCAATTTTGCCACAGCAAAGGTGTTTTAACAGCCCCAGAGGAATTACGCCACGCTCATTTGCTTTACAAATGAAGATCTTTGCATGCAAGATCTTATCAAACTTGGACAAAAGAGAATGATTGAAGGGAGAGGATATGGAAACGCACAAAACTGGAGGGTAATGAAGGCGGGGTAGCAGGGAGAGAGAAGGCCAGCAATGCAAACAAGATGAGAAATGCCCTGGTGGTTTGCGGGTCGGGGCACTTGGGAATGTCGGTGGCCATCCCGGGGAGGGTGGGTGCATTGGGATTGACGCTTCCTTGTCCTCTGTTCCTGTGCAGGACGCAGGCGGAGATGGCCCACACGTGCCGCGGAACCATCAACCTGTCGACGGCCCACATCGACACAGAGGACTCATGTAACATCGTGCTCTCCAACGGGGGCAGGACGTACCACCTGAAGGCCAACTCGGAAGTGGAGAGGCAGCGCTGGGTCACGGCGCTGGAGCTGGCCAAGGCGAAAGCCATCCGCATGAGGAACAACCAGTCAGGTAGAGCGCGGCTCGGCGTGCAAACGTGTGTCTGGATCCTTCTTAAAAGCTCCCTGTAAAGCAGCCCTTCCGCGCTCACTAAATCGTGCAGAAACCCTAGCAGATCCTGTTTCATACGCAATTAAAAATAGCTGTCCGTTTCCCAAGGAGTCACAAAGGGTTTTAAGCAATGCTGCGTGCGCCAAACGCCTTCTCGTCTGGTCACGCAGCCTTGAGCCAATCTTTAAAGCCCCTGGGTAATGACTGTAAATTGTGGAGAGCGAGGGGAAGCGAAGTTACAGCGCTGCTTCTGGAAGGCAGGACGCGTGTGCCTTCCTCGTGGAGGCTGGGGTGGTCAGCGTGGATGGGGAGTGCTGCAGGAGGCACAGGGCACAGCGGCGAGTGGCGCCCCGGGGAGCTCTGATTCACAACAAGATGCCGGAGCAGTGCCTCTCCTGTTCGCCCCCAGCCAGGGTCATGCTGTGGATGAATGACGCATAAATCTAGTTGCCTGTGTATATTCCCTGTCTCCCCTCTGCGCACGCTAAGCTCTGGTTTGGTATTTATTAGTGTATATTTAGGACAACTGCATTATGTAAAGCTGTCAAAACCCCATGCGTGCTCCTCCCAAGAGCGTAGTTTTTACTGCTCTGTTGTGTAACAGATCTGATAAGTGCTTAACAAACAATATTTTTGAAATATTTGTGTTCATAACTCTCCTGGGATTCACATTAGGTTTTCTTCCACAAGCGAGGATGGCTTCAAATCACAGTAAACAAAACCCATGAATGTATTAAAAAGGCAGCCAGCCACCCCTTTTGTCCTACAAAACCACTCGGCTCTTACCTCGAATGCTGAAATCAAACCTTATGCAAGAGAGAAGATGTAGGGGACACCTGCTTTCGTTACATTCTGCTTAAAATGAAAACGTAGCTTCATAGTACGGTGAGATACTGGCTGCCCAGCTTGGGGTTGCTTTGGTTCTGTGTTTATGTAGCACCTTGGTCCGGGTCTGGGGCTTTGGGACATCTGTAAGTGCTGCTCTGCGGTATTGACTGCAGTGAACATGCATCTGTAGGTAGTGCTCATGAGGCTCAGCTTCCAGAATTGCCACCGAGGAAGGTTGTGGCTGGGTCAGTGCATCAAGAACAAAGCCTCTCCTTCCCTAGGGGAAGCGCTGCCTGCGCTCACCAAGCCCGCGAGGCGCTGCGGTGCGCTCCGTGGGGCTGCTGGGCACGGCTCTTCTGAGCGGCGCTCGGGGCTCTGTGGATGTCTGAGCAGCGCTTCCCGATGCTGCCGCCTTATGAAAACACACAGTCAACAGAAAATTGGTTTGACCGCATTTTCGGAAGGCAGCGCGTTCGTGTTTTCATCTCTGGATTGGTGGGACGGTGGTTTTGGATGCTGGCTGCTGAGCGCGGGGCGGGCTGTGCTCAGCGCCCTGTGTTACAGAGCAGCACGGTGCCAGAGCGTAACCCGCTCAGCCTGCAGGGAGCGAGCCCCCGGTCCCGGACTCACGTGGTCTGACTTTTTGCATAATTAGCTGTCCCACAAGGTCATCTAGAAGTTGATTAGCGCATGAGCCATTTACTCATTTCCCATAATTATTTACGTACGCAGTGTTCCGTGGCACCAGCATCTACAGATTTAATTACATCAAGTATCGTGAGCCCTCTGTCCCGCGGTTCTGCAGCTCTGGAGCGTACGTAAATGCTGATGGGGAATGCGGCTGACTGACGAGAAGATGGAAATTTCTAGACACGTTTGTTTTGCCTGGCTGAGCACGGCACCGTGCAGCGTGCCGGCCCTGCGAGCGCCGCTGATCCGGTAGGGGAAAGCTGACCTGGGAGTTGAAGCTGAGGACTTGGAAGTCCTCTGCGCTGAATGCTCACCCAGCTGATGTTCTGTCCCAGTTAGAGACCTCGTAATTCAGGTGGACAATGGACGTGTGTTAGGTTGGACAGTTCTGTTTGAGTCAAAGGAAAATTCCTCATGCTGTGAATTCCTCACTGCTCAGGGGGACGCGGCTCTGGGTTTGCTGAAGGAGCCCTTAGGTCCTTCAGGCCTGCTCACGTGGGAGTTGTCCGAGTCAATTCCTCTTGCCCTGAGTGATCCCCAGGGCCTTTCCCAGCCTTGTATTTCTGCAGCAATCGGCGCTCTCCTGCTGCCTTCCTGTGCCCCGACAGCACCGAGACACGAGGAGGTGGAACACGCGTGGCTCTCGGCTGCTTCCCCCGAGGGCTTTCTGCTGCTGGCCGTGTAACGGGGTGCAGGTGGGAGAACGTTTTGCTGGATGAAAACTGCCTTTTTCCCCAGTAGTTCTCTTGAAGTAAACTTAACACAAAAACATTTTTACAGCGAGTGCTGTTTAGCTCGAGCTGTGTGTTGAGAAGCAGTGTGGTTTTCATTTCTATTTTTAAGAAATAGCAAACCCTATACCCAAACTGTGAGATGGGAGACCTTGCTGCTTCTACAGGGTGTAGCTGAAGGGGATCTGGTTTCCCCTCTATCCAGTGCAGGGCTTGGACTATTTTGGTGAGGAGGCACGAGCTGGGACATGAGCAAGTACTCACAGATGTTACGTGAGAGCTCGCTGTCCGTGTCCGTCCTCGCTGCGCTGATGAGAAGCCTGCCCGGTGTCACGAGCAGTACCACATTGATTAGCAACAGAAAGCGAGAGCGGAGATGAGTAGCCATCGTATATCTCTTCTCAATTACAATGTCACGCTTAATTCCATTAAAATAAATGCATAACGTCACGTTGGGACAGAAGGGGCCTGGACACGGCTGAGCAGCTTGCCACCGTTCATTAAAATCCCCAATTCTTCTTTCTGGCTGCATTTATAAGGGGTTGGTGAACTTTTCTCTCTTCCTTATGCTCGGTTTTCTCTCTGCAGACGTGGCTTGGAGAGCGTGAGTTAGATTTGGTGACTGCGGTTGTTGCCTGGGTTTTGAGGTAGTAAAATACCGTTTAGTTTTAGGGCAGGATTATGAGGTACGGGAATTAATTCTGTGAAACTGTCAGTGGTGGATATTTGAGAATTATTTTCTTGGCTATGTTGTGAGGGAGGGTCTTTAGAAAAGCCTGCAGGGGAAGGGTAGAAATCTGCCCCTGGTGGCCTAAACACTGACATCTCCAAAAGGAACAAGGGCTGCTTGCTTGCTTGGGGAGGTGAGTTGGTAACTTCTTTTGATCCCCTGCTCTGGGGTTTATAGGAGGAAAAGGTGCAATCCCCTCCTGTGCCTGGGTTCGCTTCCCACATTGGTGCAGAGTTCGGGCTGCTCTCCAGGAGATGCCCAGTGCCTCATGCCGAGATCAGGGCACAGATGTCAGGGCAGAACCAAAGCTGGGTGTCACAAAGAAAAAAGAGAAAACCTTGGCCATAAAGTGTCCATAATGAGCTATTCCAAAGCTTTTCCTCCAACTACACTAAGGGATGGCCTCGCTCTTGTTGCTTGATTAATTTTGTCTGTTTTTTTCCCCTCTTCCCAAGCAAGGGGCTTGCTTGCTACAGACAGCCTGACTTGGTGAAGTGATGCTGCAAAGCATCTGCAACCTTCCCTGCCCGGCTCTGTGAATCGTCCCGTTGTTGACATCCTGCCTTGCCTCGCAGCGGTGGCTGTCCCTCGCGTTCCTGCTCCGACTGTGGCATGACGAGACAATCGGCCTCGTTGTTGGCTGCGTGCTCCCGACGCCAGCTCGCTGGAAGGGCGCTGGCTGTTCCCAGCTCCGTCGGTGCCTTTCACAAACACGCTCCCTTTTCCCTTCCTCCTCGGGGTGCTGCTCCATCCCCGCTCCTCTGCGCGGCTGCGGGGGTGCTCGCTGCCAGCTCTCCCTTACCTTGCTCTTCTAATTAGCTTTTGATCCGCGCAGTCTGGATTTTCCCAGCGCTGCCGGCTGCTGTTTGCTCTGCCAGGAGCTGCTGCCACGGGAAGTGTGATTGGCAGTTGTGCTGAGACAGAGCTCTTTTCTCGGGTTTCCCACTCTTAATCGTTCCTAATCAGGGTTTTGAACTTCGGAGACTCTCGGCCAGTTTTTTTTCCCTTTCAAAAACAGCAAGTGGGATTTCTCTCAGGGCTTCACTGCTTGGCCCTCGGGGTTTTCCATCTGTATTTTTCAGTCTCTGGGAAGTCCGCGTTGGCCCTCTGCATCTTTCCGGCAGTGTCCATAAAAGACTAATCCCGCTGGCGGTTTCAGTCCGTTCCTGGAGGTAATCCTGCGTGAGCTGTGATGTGTCACTAATGGAGCCGTGAGACTTAATGCTGATCTTACTGCGGAACGTTTCTTCTCTGGGAAATAACGTTCCACTGTGCTCATTTAGAAATAATTATGCTCGTTATCAGCTGGGGCCCTGACATCCCGGGTCAGGTGCAGGCTGTGTTCAGGGGCTGCCAGCACCGAGGCACAAAGCTTTCTGCCGGCCGCGCTTTGCCGTGGTGCCAGGGAGCTGCCGGAGCCATCTCCGGAGGCTCTGTGTGTGCTTCTCCTGGCCTCTGTGCTCTCTGGGCTGCTGCCCTGGATTTCCTAACCGTTTATCTTCACTGCTCAAACCTGACCTTTGGGGAGAGACCGAGACAACCCGGCCCTCACCTCCCTGGCGTCCGTCCGGAGCTGCGTTCCGATGGGATCTGTGGCTCCTTGTTTTTGGTGCCTCTGCCCCACCATGGGCACGAGTGCGGGGCAGGATCCGGCCCTTGCTGTCACCGTGCTCACGGGCATCTCGTGTGGGGCTCTGGGGATGAGGTGCGCAGGAGGTGGCTGTGTCTCTGGATCTCCCGAGGCTGCGTGCTTGGGTGTTTGCAGGGACACCTTAATCGAGTCGGCTGAATTTCTGCAGCTGATGGATCCCCGCAGATGGATGTTCAGCTGAGATTCAGCCCCAAACCTGCCCAGCTGGAAGGGAAGCTGCTCCCCCCTTTGGGCTGCAGTTCCTGCTTGCGCTGCATCTGATGAAGCTGAGTTTTAAAGCAGCAGAGAGCTGCTGTCTGCACCGGCAGGAAGATGGGGCAATCTTTTAGGATTTCCCTGTATTTCACAAGCTAGGAAAGGCCTTTTTTTTTATTAACTTTTTAAAAATTTTGTTACATTCAATTTGCATGTTGGGAGCATGACCCTAACCCTTCGCAGGAGGGGCAGAGGCTGACCCCCACCCTTTAAATGTGACAAAGCGATGATGCTCACTTCTGGAGCTGCTGGGCGCTCTGCAGGTACGCTTTCACGTGACAGCAGGAGCCTGAGAAACCCTTTGTAGGGTTTCAAAAATGCAGTTGAAGGAGCTGTCACCTCGGTAGGCTGTGTGCCTCTGCTCGCTACTGACATCAGGAAGCTTTTGGGGCTCCTGGAGGCTACAGAATGTATTTTTTGTAAGGGAGGGAAAAAAAAAAAAAAAAGTTTTCACTGTGATCTTAAAGGAAAGTCTTGAGTTTTTGCTCAGTATTTTTGTTTCTGTGAAATTTGCGTGTTTCTCATTTCCTTATTTATTGGCCTCTCTTCTCCTGCGCCCTGGACAAATGCTGCTGCCTCTCGCTGGGGGTGCGTGCGTGATTTGAGGAAGTGTTAATTCCATTGTTTCGCTCCTGTCAGCTCTTTGTAAATAAGTGCTTCCTTTGTCTAATGCTCAGTGGCCTTTTTGTTGATTGTTTGATGTGACCATTTTCGCACACTTTCAGAAAAAACGAATTCATCAAGGTCACTTGTCAAGACAGCAAAGCGAAATCAATAAAACGGGAAGTGCGTGCGCACGTCTTCCTGAATTCGTGATGAATTACCTCACCTGGCGACTGACGAGTGGTGTGTGGTCACTTCCCCAGGTTCAGAACATCTCCTGCCTGTCCCGTGCCTCCATCAGGATTCGTCCTCTGGGGGCTCGGATGCATTTGGGGAGTTTTGCTGTGTGTGAAGGATCCACTGCCCTGCTGCTGGTGAGGAGCCGGGTGGGTGGGCACGGAACAAGCCCTCGGGATGGCTCCAGACTGCTCCCAAAGTCCCCAAACCCCCGAAGCACCCGTGGGTTGTGCTGGCTTCTGGGCACGGCTGCGGAGAATGGGGTTCAGCGCCTGGTCCTTCTGCCTTGGGTTTGTTCGCTGTTGGCTGCTTCTAAGCAGGAACTGCAGACAAACAGGCAGCGGGCGTTAACGCTGGGTTTTGTCCGTTCGAATGAGGACTTCTTGGTGGGGTTTGGTGCCTGGGGGTCCCAGAGCAGCTCGGTTCTGCCCTCAGAGCAGCTTTAGTGGCCTCCTGCTGGTGCTATGCTACGGGGCTGTGCTGGCCAGACCGGAGGGATGTGCCCACAGATGTTCCTGATTCCTTCTACCTTTTCATCTGATTATGGCACACGTGAGCTCTGTGTGACTGCTTGCCTTTCACTTGTGTCACTTGTCCCTCCAGGCTGGCGTGACTGCGCGTCCTGAGAGCAGGATGGAAACCAGGCTCCTTGGGCTCGTGTGCCCAAACAGTTCTGGGGTTGTTCTACAACGTGTCTGCCTGCAGGTGAAGCCACGAGCAGCGAGCCAGCCCCGGCAGCTGTGAACCTGAGCTATGAGATCTTGTTCACAGGCTTCAGAGCAGCTGGTATTGTGAACATTGGGATTTTTAATTCACCCGGTGCCGTGGTGAGATGAGCAGGGCTGCTCCGGCAGGAACCAGCTGCCGGCCCCATGGGAAGCGTTGAGGGGAAGCTCCCAGCCGGGTTTCCTCTGGAGCTGCGGAGCTCTGCTCGCTGAAACACCTGGGTGCTGTGTGAGCAGCTCCCAGCTCAGTGCAGGCTGGATTTTCAAAGCGAGCCTCTGGCCTTTTAAAGCCGCCCTCATGCTCATCCCTGCCACTCGTCTCCTCTTCCAGAGGCTGGCTGCAGCCTGGGCTCCTCACCCGGTTCCCTGCGCTCTGAAAGCTGCTTCTCTGCGGCTGGCAGAGTGGGAGGGATGTGCTGTTTCATTCGCTGTGCTTGCTAATATTAGCTTAGCCTGTCATTTTGCTAACTTGCAGCTGGGACATGAGGCGGTGAGGATGCTTCCTCGCCGATCCCCAGGGTGTTGGTTTGCTGCCTGTGCTGCTGGGCTGGGCCCAGCTCTGATTTAAGCTTACCCTTGGACTTCCAGGCCTGCTGGCCGATGTCCTGCACCTGCAGCAGCTCCTTCACGGACCCGTGCCGAAACGAAACCTTACCACATAAACTGAAGACACTACGGGGGGACACAGAGTGCCCATGAGGCGGTGGCAGGCGTGGTTGTTACTTAAGGGCTCAAAGCAAGTGAGTCTCACCCATAAGTGATTTTTAATACCCTGAATGCCATACCAGGGGCTTTTGTGCAAGTGGGAGCATGCCTGGGATGTGGCAAGGGGGAGTGCTTCCAGCTCAGATAACGGGCTCAGTGTATTTCTGTGTTATTAGGCAGTTGTGATTTGCAAGTGCTTTATTTATTTTATCCTGGCTCAGAGAAAGGCTATTGGAGGAAAATCAATTTTTAGGTCTGAAAATAATATCAATGCTAATTAGAAATAAGGCATTCAGGCATGAATGGCTGCAAGGGAGCCTCCTGCTTCGCTTTTTGTCCCCCTGAGCATGTCAGCTTCTGCACCACACCTGCAAAATGGAGAATTAGATGGGAGCTCAGCGTGGGGAAGGGAAACGTTTGTGTTCTGGGTTAGTCTGGTGGCGATGCTTTGGCTGGATGCAAGCGAAAACCACCGATGGGCACGGGGTGGTCTGGAGAATCTCGCCAGTAAGTTTAGGTGATCCAGCAAGGAGAAGAGGAGTTGTATGGAAAGAGCACAGTAATAATGCCCCTGGCTGCAGTGCTGGGGCACGGGTGGCTTGTTCCACCCTTGAAGCGCAAACCAAGTCCCTCCATAGTTCTTCCTGGGGCTAAATTAGTTTTTCTCTGTGTTTCTGGTTTCTCCCGAGTGTTCTGGGCCAGGGAGAAGTGAGGAAAGATGCCATGGGACTTGTTTGGGAAGGGGCAGCTTTCCTTTAAAGAAACCTGGCGTGCCTGGCGCAGGCAGCCCCCTGGGGTAGCACCGATGTGTGCGGCTTTGGGCGTGGGTTCGGTGCGCTGGTTTCACTCGTTACTGAGAAGTCGGAGAATTGGGACTCCTGGTGATAAAATCACAGGATTGTAGGGGTTGGAAGGGACCTCAAGAGATCATCGGGTCCAAGCCCCCTGCCAAAGCAGGGATCGGACCTGACTGCATCAGCACGCAGGGAGCTGGAGGCTGCCAGGCAGCGCCTGGAGAGGCGATTTGGGTGCTCTGCAGTCATTTAGGGCGCTGCAGAGCATTGCATCCAGCACAGGGGCCTCGGGGAATGAGAAACTCCACCAAAAAGACCCTAAACCACCTAGAACAAGGCTGTGGTGGCAGCGGCACTTGGTTCTCTGGGCGGCACGCTGCTCTCCATGGCTGCGTGGGTGCCGTGGCTGAGGCCCGAGCTGGGTGCTGGTGGTGCTGGTGCTTTGCTGGAGCGATGCAGCGGTGGCAGGTTGCCCTCTCCTGGCACATCTCCTCCCCGTCTCCTCCACAAACCCCGTGTTCCAGTTGCACAGAGGAGGGCTGGCAGCACAGGGCTCTCATCGCCTGGGATCCGTCATGAGGCTCCTGGAGTTTTTGGGTAAGGGACGTCCCTGCAGAGGGCTGGAAACGTGGTGCCAGCCGAGGAGATCGCAGCCAACGCTGTGCAAAATCAGCCTGCGGGCTGTTGTGTCCTCCGTGGGCTGGAGGTGCCGGCTCGTCCGCCCCGGCTGCTGCTCATCCCTAGTTTGGGATGTGGCAACAGGAAGCTGTCCTCTGAGAGCCCAGCGGACAGGCGTAATTTAAATCGTTTCATTCAATGCGTTTCTTGTTCCCACTTCCTAACGGCGCGCTGGCAAATGTCCCAGCTGTTTTTAACATACCTATTTAATGCGTTTTCTTTTTCTCAGTGAATAGTACTGGAAAAAAGCAGCTGTGGAACTGGACTGCAAGCACTGAGCTCCTACCTAAGCCTCAATACCCCTTCAGGGCTTCCAAATCCTAAAATGCCCAAACAGTTGGATGTGCACTTACTGTTGTTGGCACCGGAGACTGAAACAGCCTGAAAAGTAAGGATTGCACTGTTTTAAGGAAGCATCTGGCTTAAAACAAAACAAAAAACCCACCGCCAACTAGAAATGGAAAATAAATGCTGCTTTGTTTCCTGGGTGCTTTCCTGATGCTGAGATTCAAGAGCAAAGAGCAGTAACCGATCAACCATTCGGAACGATATTACACCTAATTTTCTTGTTTGCATTATCACGCGTGGGAAGACTTAAAAGCAGGACGATGATGTGAACGCAAATTGCAAGTGTCTGGGCATTGCCGATTGTTCCGCGCGTTTCTCAGCGAGTGGTGGTAGCTTGGCGCTGCAGTGACACCTGGGGGTGAGAGCTGTGTAGCTTTTTGTTGGAAGCTTTAAAATTACCTTGGAAAAAATTTACTGATGCTTTTTCACTGAGCGAGTAAAAAAATTTGCTGTAGGTGCATGGCATTCTAGCGTGTGTGGGATTCTGGACATGTGTTGGGCCAGGATATTTCAACCAGACAAATTTTTAAAGCCATTCCTTGTGAAGAGGCAAGACGTTTTGTTTTCGGGGCTTGTTTTCCATGTATTTTCATCCTCCTGTCAGGCTCTCACATTGCAGAGGATAAACAGCGGCTTGGTAGCTCAGACACGGGGTCCCGCTTGTACCACTTGTGCGCGTTCCACGTTAGCTGTCGGAGCACCTGGGTCCCCCTCTGAGCTCCGTGCGAGCTGTTCCTGCTTGATGCGAGCACTGAGGAGCAGAATCGGGCTTAGCAAGCAGAAATGCAAACAGACGAGCTGCCCATAAAACGCGTTTGTTAACAGTTTGTTTCCTGCCAGGCTGTGACCCGCGGCGACCGACACGGTGACAAAGAGCCGTGGCTGAACCGTGCGTGAGCAGAACCACCAGCGCTTTAATGCAAGGTCCGCACGCTAGCTGCTTCAGCTGTTTGCACCAGGAGGAGATTATTTTGATCCCTCTGTTTCTGTCCATCTCCAGGGCGAGTTGCACGTGTGTTGTTCGTAACGTGAGAGCGTTGGTAGCGCACAAACCCGCTGCAGGAGCCAGGGAAAGCAAGGTGCCCGTGGCTGTCCAGCAGCGCTTCTTGAGTGAGATAAGATGAAGGGAGGAAGGAACAAAATGTAAAGCAGCAGCAGGAGAAATGTGATGGGGGGAAAAGAAAAAGAAAGAAGTAATAATAATTAAAAAAAAAAAAAAAAGGATAAGAAAGGGGATTCCAGAGGTGTTACCGGTGTTTTCAAACACGCTGAAGGTTTTCACATGGGAGAAAGGCAACCAATTCTCTCCCATAGCAGCAAGGGACAGAGGCAGCCCCGCACAGCAACGTCCCTGGACTGGGGAAGAACCCTGCATGGGCAGATGTATGAGCCCTAGGGCACTCCTGGTGCTGCCCCCATACCTGAGGGTGTTTCTGTGTCCCTTCCAGTCCCACATCACCGCTGTGAGCAGCGCAGCCGCCTCTCACTGGTACCTGTGCACAGTGCTTTCTGGCACAGGATTCTCCATTTCCTTGTGTTGACCCTTGCCTACTTCTCCTGTGTCTATATCCTGGCTGTGTTCGGGTGGCAGATTTTTTGGTATGATTTTGGAATATTTGTGCAGGTCTGGTGAAGGGAAAACATGGTGTTTCGACGCAGACAAAAGTCACCGGGGTCGTTTTAAGCCATGCTGCCTCCCGTAGGGTTTGAAGCAAGGACTTGGAATTTGGCAGGGCGCCTGTCTTTGTGTGGCTTTTGTCCCTCTGAAAATGCAAATCTCGAGAGGAGGTCTGTGAAAAGGGGCTTGTGTGGGCTTATCCCTTAGAAAGCCTGAAGCCAGAACAGCTGAAATTCCCCCGCCTCTGTCTCCTGTCCTGTTCCTCTGGGTGCAGGGCAGCGGAATGGCACTGCTGCCATCCCCAGGTGACCCCGATGTGTCGGACCGAGGCGATGCAGGGACCTGAGGTGGGTATGGAGCCTGCAGGACCCCTGCTGGCACGCGGATCGCCCTCGGTCAGAGCTGCGTGGTGCTGATCTTCGGTGCTACGTCCCCAGCCCATCCATGAAGAAGCGTGAGGAAGAGGGGCTGTGGCAAACGCCGTCCGGAGCCGTGTAAGCGCAGACATGGCTGTGACGCTGGGGGAGTTCGGCCGCTTCAATTTAGGTGCTTGTGGCTCGAGTAGCTGTGCTCGTTTCTGTGCATGTAGTACGTCTGGAAGGGCCTTGTCGCCATTTGGTAGGAACCTTAATGTGGTTGATGTGCCTCAAGCAGTGTGCAGGATGGTGATGCCGTACCCACGGCTGAATCTGCACCGGCTGCTGGTGCGTGCAGCCCTTCCACCGCGCTGCTTCCGCCCCGTGCCAGGCAGGAGCTGCCGGACGTGCAGCGTTTCTGATGGGCTAACGAATGAGCTGGAGTCGAGTTGGTTTTGTGCAACGTATCCTAATAGAGCTCTGCATTTTTTTTTTTTTAATTCATCTGATATTTCTAGTGGTTGTTTTGTAAAGAGATGTGGTACGGCTGTAGAGATGTGGAAGGATTAAGGACTATGGATGCTTCCAAGACAGGTGAATACCGATGACAAAAGGAGATGCTGAAGTACATAGCCCGTGGGTGTCTGGTTGTTTTGGGTGTTAGTGGTCACATTTAGGTAAGGAATTCCTTCGAGGTTCTGAATTTCATCCAACTTGGACGAAGCGGTCAGGGTAAAAGCAAAGCTGCCTTCATCAACCCAGCTTTGCTGCCTGGTTTTCCTCTGTGCTCTTGGGAAGGCAGAGGTGCTGAGGGAAGCTGAACGTAGAGCCGTGGCTGTGGGAAGTGCCAGCAGGAGGTGAGCGTTCCCTGGTCTGCCTGGGCTCAGCCATGCCCACCGCCACCTTTTGCTGCATGCAAAACCAGGCACCTAATTCAGGTCGCTTGGGTGTTTCTCGTGGAAAGCGAGCGAGCAGGAATTCCGCCTTGAAGTGCAGCATTTCCCAGGTGCCTTTCGCTGAGCCAGGGGCCAAGGCTTTTATTCGGTAACTCTTGGTTTCGAGTGGAGTGAATTAAATGCAGGGATAAGTCTGCAATCTGTTTTTAAGCAGGGAACTTCAGACTAATTCTTCAAGCATTTAGGTGAGTAGCTCTGCGGCTGTGACTTTATTTGCAGGAGGAGGCTCGTGGCAGCTGCCAGAAGAGATGTAGAGCTGATTATAAAGATTCAGTAACCTCAAGCTGATGGAAAGTATCTTATCTCTGCTTTCCACAATCCTCCCTTGCAGTTTCTGCAACAGGATTATGCCTAACTTGTGCTTAAGTCACCACTAGAACAAGGGGATTGCTTACAGGAGCCAAGCAGGGAGAGTATCGTGGTGTAAAGAGCTGGGATGTGCGGGTACCCGTGGCAAGGAAAGGGCTTTGGTGGGGTCGGGCACATGTCCCTGGACCTGTCAGGGAATGCCCTGGTGTAACAGGGGGCTGGGGGGCTGTAGGAAGTCACAACTCTGCTGCCCATAGTTCAGGCACGTGTGTCCGTGTGGGTACAGAGCTGTCCAGGAGGCTCTCCATGGATATATGTGCGTGTTGGCTGTGCTCTTCGTGTCAAACCATGGATCCCAGCTCCATCTGGTTCTTGGATCTGATAGCAGAAGCAGGAGTGCTCATTAGGAGCTAAATCCCATCAAGGCCTTCCCCTCCAATTAGCGGTTGCTGTCCCTACGTTGCTTGAGGGTTTTCCCTTGAAGAACCGCTGGTCCTTAGCCAATGCAGAAGGATGTCTGTGTCGGGTAAGCACACGAAGCCACACATTGTAGCGTGTGTGTGTTGCCAGCATTACTTTTCCCTTGAGTGTGCAGCGTGTGGTGAGAGCTTCATTTTCCAGATTTTGCCCTCTTTTCACCCAGATTGCCTTGAAAGTCTGGGCGAGCTCTCAGTGCGTGCGCAGGTCCCCGGGCCGGTTTGAACGCCCATGGTGCCGCTCTGGCTGCAGCTGCTCGTGCCGCTGATTTGTGCCGCATTTTGCCTCCGGACCTGCTCGATCCCCCGGGACCAGTAAAATATTAAAGGCTGGGAAAATCCAATCCTCCTGCAGCAGAGGGGCGAGAAAACGGCCGTCGGGGGGGAGAGTGTGTGCAAACCGCGGAGGTTTTATGATGGGGCTCTCGGGGCGATCCGAAACGGAGCTGCGTGAGTAAAATGCATAATGAAGATTCTAAGAAAAATGAAGAAATTCTGATGTATATTTTAAGCGAGCGTCCTAAAAATAACCTCCAGTAGCATTTAAAGGGACAAGCTTCCAAATATCATCCTCTGCACCAAACAGCATCCCGTTGGTTTTTGGACTGCATCTCCTGCAGCCTGCTGTGCATCGTTCCGGAGACGGCCACGGTGAATCCCGCCCTCGCTGCTACTCGGGGCTGAGTTTTCCCCCTTTTTGGGGAGGAGGATGCCTCTTCCTGGCAGAGATGGAGTTAAGGGCTGCTGTGTGTACTGAAGCCAGCAGTGGTGCATGCCGGTACCACGGGGTCTGGTGGCTGCTGCGAGCCGGTGCCGTAGTGCTCTGCTGTCAGCATGGGGCGAGAAGTGGCGATGTGAGACGTGGGGCTGCGTGCGGCCGGGTCGCTGCCTGCTGAATAAGGACGATCACTGAATCAGGACGGTTTCTTCTCTATTTATTTTTTCTCCTCCATCCTAAAGCTAACGGCCATGCAGCGTGCAGCCTCCGCGAGTGCAGCCCCGCTCTGGGCATGAAGGGCCGGGGCTGCTGGGAGTCAGGATCCGTCCGTTCCTTCTGCAACTCCGCCTGCCTCAACAAGTTCCCCAAGGGTCAGTGGCCATCCCGGCATGGTGGGGAGGGATGGGGGGGCCACCGTGGTGCGGCAGAGCCCCTGGGAGCTGTGGGGACAGCGGTCTGCAGGGCTGCAGCCCTGGGGTCTGTGCGTCCCCGAGCGAGACCTCCCCTTGCTTCTGGAAGGGGCTCTTGGGGAGGGCACGCTGCGCCCCGGTCCGTGTGGGCTGGCGTTTGGAAGTGCACAGCACTTCCTTAAAAAAAAAAAAAAAAAAGGGGGTGTTTAAAAAGAATTGATTTGTTTGTGTTGTCAAATTAATTCCTGCCATAGACGGCCTGGCCAGCCCTGTTACTTGGTTTCAGCAAATCAGAGACGTTTGTTTTGCTCTAGGAGAAATCCTTTGCGGTTAAGGCAAAACGAGACCACTTGTGTGCAGCCAGCGCTTCGGCATCTCGCGGCTCGCCAGCCAGAAGTGTCCTGCGGGACATCTTTGTGTGAGCACCACCTGCTGCTGGGCAGCCAGGAGCCGCCCGGTGCTGCCAGGACCCACGCTCGCCCCCGGGTTCGTTTCAGCTGCGTTGCCAGGGCGGTGGGTTCTCTGGAGCTCCAACAGGATCAGCTTTGGGTTTGTGCTGCTGGGGGAAGCTGAGCTGCTACCGGCGGTGGTGTGACCCTCAGTACCGGCACGGAGAGCTGCTCTGATGCTCCGTGCCATCGCCTCGCTGCTGGCTGTGCTTTTCTCACCTTGCTGCAGTGCCCAGAGCTCGTGGCTGGCGGTACCGGGTGGTGGACACCCGGCCTTCCCTGGTGGTCAAATCTGATTGATGGTGGTTTAGGTTAGCTTGAGGTAATTCAATAGGTTTGACGAAGGAAAAGGCACAAACCATACAAAAAGTCAGTAAGGAATCAAGTCACTGCCTCCTCCTGCGGGGGATTCATCTCACCTGCCTGTAGGTGAGATCGTGCAGTATCAGAGTTAGAAGTGTGAGCCTGGTCTAGTGAACGTGGGCTTCCTTCGGGGTTAGTAGAGAACTGGGCACCTCTGGAGAGACGTTTGCTTCCTTCTGAGGTAGGTGCTGGGGTCATGGGCAGCTTGCCCCACGTGTGCTGGTGTCTCGCTGCAGACCGCAAGGAAGCCCCAGGACTTGCTCAGCCTTGGAATTTCCGTTTCTGGCTGTCAAAAGAGAGGTGAGATGTCATCTCGTCTGTGGTAGCTACAGGTGGTTAAGCTCACCACTTACTGCAAACGCTGGCCCCGTTTTGTTGTTATTAACGCGTGGTGGGAAGGTGTCTGTAGAGCGCTGCACAGCAACAGCCTCCCCTTGGTGTGGTCTCTGCTCGCGGAGGTGTCTCTGTCCTGCTCCCAAGCCTCATTTCGCAGTAAGTTATTTTACCTAAATGTAATTTCCTTAAAAAAAAAGGCATGGAAGGGAGAGATGCAAATAGGTCAAATCAAAATCCCAGCATTTGAGGATTTACAGCAGTCTTCAGGCAGATGACAAAAAAAGGTGGGCTTTTTTGTGTTTCTCTTTTTTTTTACCAAATCCAGATTGTCCCCCTCCATTCCTTTTGGTTTTCCTCTCCAGCTGATGACGTGAGGACTGGCAGATCTCAGGTGCGTGCTCCTGGTTTGTGTAAGTTGGCTCCAGTGGGGATCAAAGTGCCTTCGGCCCAAATTAGGGTCGTGTCCACCCCCGAGGCGCTTGCAGCAGCCGGGCATGCGGGTGCTCACGGTCTTCTGGGCACGTGGATCATGGGACAGATGTGTGAGATGTGAAGCGGGTTGTATTAAACGTGCACAATGCCCATGTGCTGCCTGGCGGCCTTGGGTTGCAGGGGAGTGTTGCACAGGCAGGTGGTGAAGGAGAACCGGGAGGAAAATGCAGATATTTGCGTGTTTTAGCAACAAAAGCTGAACCCCAAAGGCTGCAAACCACTGGCTGTTAAAATCAATTTACTGTAAAGCTGTCATGTGCAGGCTGTGCGCTGAAGGAGTCCCTGGTAAGCTTGTTCCACTTGGAAAAGGCAATATTTTTTCCCAAAGTGAAGATATTTCCCAAGGATCCCGTGCTTTTCACTTAAAAATCATTATATTGCAATAGCTGTTTTCTACAAAAATAAAATAGAAAGGCTTTAACTCCGTTTGTCTCCCTGAAAAGGAACCGTTTGAGGTATGTATAAAATGCTGATGGCTTCTAATGAGACCAGCCCGGCCTTTTGGGGGCAGGAGATGCCTTCCGAGCAGAGCCTCGGGCTGCAGGTGGTTTGTGCCGGGCGTCCCTTGTGTGAAACCAGAGCGGAAGACCTTGCAGAGTGACAGAAAGAGGTGGGAGTGGAAGTAAGGAGATGTTCAGTGCTCTTCCATTTGTATTTTGATCCTGTTCCATTACAGCCAGCGGGATCGTGGCTTGGCTTCGGTGACATCGGCCAGCTCGAGAAGGGAGCACCGAGGTGCTGAGCACCTTGTCCTGCGCCACGTGGAAGGTCACACCGACACTGTGCTGCGGGGGCAGCCCTTGGACGGGCCAGCAGGCACATAACGAGCGCGAGCCGGTCGGTGGGTGGCTGTCAGGTGTTCGCTTTTCTGTAGTTCTTTCATTTGAGGATCCCAAAGCTCTTTCTGACACAGTCCAGCTCTAAGGCAAGCTGCAGCAGAAACGTCCCTGCCGGGTCCTTTTGGAGCATTTGGTGACCCTGCTCTGAAATGTCAGCAGGTGCAGCCTGTCGTTAGCAGTGAGGACACGGACGGTCGCCTTCTGATGGAGGTCAGGTCCTGGGCTGCTGCTGCCTGTGAGCTGCTGGCCGGGCTCCCCAGCGCTGCGGGCTCGCGGCAAACACACGGGTCGGTTGCTTCTAACCAGGACATAAGATAAATGCACGAAGAAGGACACTTCTACAGCCGCACAGCAGTGTGTTTATTTTATGGCTGAGCTAGAAGCTACTTCGACAGCTGTTTGGAACTGGTGTGCAGATCCCTCTTGCTATGTAAGAGAGGATGCGTTGATGGCCACATGCAGGTGGCCAGCAGGAAGAAGCGCTGTGCTCGCTTGGTGATGGACAGCACTGTAGCCTGCTTCCAAAAGCAGAAGTGTTGATTCAGCCTTCTTCCAGATTTATTTAGAAATCTCTTAGGGAGGCTGTTGTGTGAGAGTTAGGACACCTCCTTCCTTGGCATAGCCAGCCAAGAGCAGATGAAGCCAAAAATAGACAGCGATATCTGATACCTGACGTGTGAAATTCACAGGCATGTCTCCATACCGCTTCTCCTATGTGATGGAGTCTCTCTGGGTAGCACATTTGCTGGAAAGGCATCGCACGGAGATGTCAAGGCACAAGGAGATGACAAATCCACTGTTGCTTCCCTCTGAATGATTCCACCAGCCGCATCGCTCCATCCCTTGACCTGTGCAGGCGGATGCAGGTGCATGCACAAGGCAAGGCACGGAGGCACCGCTCTGACTCCGAGGAGCCTCTGCAGCCCCGCCGGGCTCGCTAGGACCGGTGTGTAGGGCAGCGAGCATCCCTGCTGCCCGATGACATCCTTCTTTGCCAACAAGGAGCACTGCATTGCCTACCAAGCTGGCTGGGCCACCTCTTCCACCACAAGGAGGGTGGGGAGGGAAGGATGACGCTGCCCTCCGTCTGCAGGTGAGATGTACGAGCGCGCTGGCGACTCCAGGGCTTTGTGGCCAGCAGAATCGTGTGCCGAGCAAGAGGACCGTTCATTTTGCTTGGGAATCATGCCCTCTCCGCCCCTTTCCCATTCATTTATAACTGCCCTGGAGATCTCTTCCTGCACACATGTGCAAAGACTTTGTGTGCGTGGTGTGGAGGAACCCGAGGGCGCGCAGGTGCCGGCGGAGACGCGTGCGCTCCTGGTGCCAGAGCCGTGCAGCGCCAGGCAGGAGATGTTCTCCTCGTCAGAGCTCATCCGCACTAACAATGTGGGCTTATTAGCTGTGTCTTCAACACAAAGAGTAATTAGGGAGGAAGTGGCCGTCTTGACAGCCTGGTGCTGTAATTAGAGACTGGAAATGGTTTATAGAACTGGAAGGAGCGGAGATGAACTCCGAGCTCCATCCACATGGATCTGCAAATAGAGGCCCTGTGTGCAGCACAAATTGTTTTATTTTTTGCTTCTTCACTGACGAGGCTGCGCTGAAGGCCAGCACAGCACTTCTGGGGGGAAGATGCTGCATCAGTTAACTGCCTGGCTTTGTGGGTGTGCGGTTCCCAACCAAACCCGGATCGGGGGCAGATGATGTAGGAGCAATTCCAGGGGCAAATTGCTGGTTTAGAGGATGTATTTCCACTAGGTCCTTGATAGTAACTGCTGCATAGAGAGTAGCATGTGGCCAAACATTAGTGAATTACTGCCCGTCCTGCCTTGTAGTGCTGTGGAGATGAAATTATTGCTGCTGTGCCCGTGTTTCGTGGGATTAAAACTGGCTTCACGCTCGCTCATCCAGCAGAAAACTAACCTGGCCACCAGAGGGAAGGATGCAGAGTGGGGTTTGGTGGGTAGTGCAGGCTTATTGCAGGGGTGGACAAATGCTGAGGAGCTTCAAAGTGCTAACTGAGGTTCTCTGGTTGCCCCAGGCCTGGCATGGATTTGGGCAGCACGGGGATGGCTCAGTTACAGGGCGCTGCTCCTTGCTCCTTTCCAGAATGGAACCGACGATGGAACAAGGTCACTGAAGGTGGTGATGAGCAGAACAGCTCCGATGGTGTCTGGAGCTGGCTGGGTGGCATTTACTGGCAGAATTCTTCACGCCTGTGCCAAGCTGGCAGGTGACGCGGTACATCAGGTTTTTGCAGGTGTTCCTGGCTGCTTAGGGCACGTTGCTGTGCTGGCTGGATTCCTCACCTTCACATAATAAAGCCTCACGCTGGAACAGAAGGGAGAAACCTGGCTCCAGGAGACGGAGGTGCTGGAGGCAGGACTGTTCCCCAGGTAGTGCTGCGATGTCTGGCGCAGCCTCCCGGAGCCCCTTGTGCTGGCTTTGCAGCAGGTCATCGAGGGCACCAGCAAGAAAAACTCTGCCCTAGTTAGTGGGTTATTATTTTCTGGTAAGACCAGGGGGGTTGGAAAGCTTTGGAAAACATTTTCTGTCTCCCGGACTCTCTCCTTCAAGAAGCTCTGTGTGTCCCCTGGAGCAGCACCGAGGCGATGGCACCTGCAGGCATGAAAGATGGAGAGGAAGCCAAGAACAGATTTCTTTTGTTGCACCTTGCAAGCTTCTGGAGCGTGACCTCGCTGCTGCGGGAAGGCTCTGTCGGGAGGTGGGCCGGCAGGGAGCCCACGTGGGCAGTCCATCGGGGTGGCGGAAGGGCTCCGACGACGCTGAGCGCTCTCACTTGGTTTGAGTGCCCGTCTGAGCCCTGCCCGTGATGGGCTGGTCTGTCACCGAGGGGGGCTGATGAAATTATCTTTCCATTGCAGGAAGCGAGTTGTTAGGGCTGTTTGCCCATTAACGATTTTTCTTTTGACCCCCCCTTGAGGATTTCAGTGCTTTGTTACCTGCCTGCCCTGGCATGTTTGGGAAGACTTGCTGCCCAGAAAGAGGAGAGAAGAAGGGAAGAAGAAAGGGAAGGCACAGCTCCGTCGGTGCAAGCGGCCATGTGCCTGCCCTTTGTGCCGTAGCATCCTCAGATGTGTTGTTTTAATCTCTCGATGATATTTAGCAGAAACGTATAATTAGCGGGGTCCCCATGCGGCACCCGGGGTGTGCGTCCTTGTCCCAGCGCGGGTTTGCTGCGGTCTTTGCTCGGTGAAAGGTCTCTTGGGTGAAATTCTGTATTTTTCTGGGGTTTCACCCTTGCTGTCTGTTGCATGTTTGTTATTAAGGGACTGACAAAAGTTTTGTCTTTCCTTCCTGTTCAAAGCCTTAAGAAGTCTGTCCTGGCAGCCCAGTGCTCGCAGAGAGGCTGGTGGAGGTGTGTGCTGCGGGGCTTTGCCGTGCCTGCTTGTGAATATCGCAGGAAAGGGGCTCGAAACCAAAAGCAGAAGCAGTGGGAAGAGGGCTTAGGCTGGATTCCTCGGGTCTGCTCCTGAGCTGCTTTCGCCTTCTCTGCGCATGGGGCTCTGTTACGCTGGGGCGGTGGAACAAAGGCGCTGAGAGATTTCCAGGTCGCTCACATCCCTGTGTTTCCACTGACCCTTCCTGACCCCTGTGGAACTGGAAGAAGGTGGGTAACTGACACCTGCTCTGATCCTCTTACGGGTAAGCTGAGCGTAGGTGGCTCAGGCAGGTGTAAACACGCATAAGGGCACGCGCTAACGGACCGGTGTCCGTGCCGTGCTGCCTGGCAGCTCAGCCTGGGTAGCTCTGTAGTGGTTCCTCCAAAATTTTTGCTTGTGCCACCGGCTGAGCTGAGCTTACAAGTCTGTAGGGACACAACGGTGCGGGATGTGTTATCCATTGCATTTGGCAGGAAAAAAGCCCGTCCTTTCCTGCGTTGCAGAAGCCGAGGTTTCAGGACGGGCTGTGTTGCTGGCACGAGCAGTTTGAAGCCCCCGGGGCCAACAAATTTTCCTGTCCTATTCCCGGTCCTGCTGCGGCCACGGTTCCGCAGGGACAGTGCTGTCACAGCCCCGTGACCTCCTCCTTGCTTCCGTTTGCATCGCTGCTCCCCTCCCAGGAGCACGGTCCCCTGTCACTTCGTTCATGTTACTGAGGGCTGGCGGGGAAGGAGAGAGCTGACGGGAGCGTCAGAGCGTCCTCTGTCCATCTCCGACCGGCTTTGGGAAGAAGAGAGAGCCTGGGGCAGGCTGCGTTTTCCCTGCTAACAGGAGACGGCCAGAAAAAAGACTTTTTAAAATTTATTTATTTTAATAAACACCCGGCTGTGCCTCCAGCAGCGTTCCCCGTTCCTTCCGCTCCTGGGTGCGAGGAGGGGAGGCCGCTCCTCACGGCAGCTCCGCTCCTTGCTCTGCTGAAATCGTAGCCAGGCCTGCGTTGGAAAACATCTGAGCATCATTAAAAATGTACGTTCAGTGACGTGCTTGGAGGCTACCCGAGACCTTAGGTGGTTTTAAATGCAAGGCGCTGGGGAAGAGGAGGCAGGGATGGGAGCCGGGGCACCCCACGCCACGGTGGGGCAAGGCCTTGAGACCCGTGGATGTGCAGAGGGAGGTTTCCAGTGGGTTTTCGTCTCAAAAAAAACTCACAAACAAGCCAACCCCAATGGTGATTTTGCTGATAGGGAACATTTCAGCAGGGCTGTTGCTGCCAGCCAGATCTTTCTGCCGAGGCCGGGTGTGGGGCTGTGCATGGCGGGGCTGGCAGAGGCTGGGGCCGGTCTCGTTTCAGTTGTGCCCAGCGACTGGACGAGAGGCAACGGGCGCAAACTGAAGCACAGGAGGTTCCGGCTCAGTATGAGGGGACACTGGGAGGGTGACAGAGCACTGGGACAGGTTGCCCAGAGAGGTTGAGCAGTCTCCTTCTCTGGGGATATTCACACCCCTCCTGGATGCCATCCTGTGCACGGTGCTCTAGGTGATCCTGCTCGGCAGCGGGGTTGGACTCGATGATCTCCAGAGGTCCCTTCCCACCCCGGCCATTCTGTGATGCTGCGAACCCAGCGCAGCAGAGCGTTGTGCCCTGAGCTGGCCCCGCTGCTCAGGTCAGTGCGCAGCGTGTCGATGCTGTTCCCAGTTGTATAACGAAAATTTGCTATTTTTATCAGGCCTTTTTTTTTTCTTTCCTGGTGATGTGACGTGCAGTTTGAGCGGACGATTTTCTGGTAATGAACGGTTATTTCCCTGTAATCACACCTTCACAACCGTTCCTTTTTGCATTTTTATTCAGAACTGCCTGTTGGGGACGGGAAGGGGCATTTGGCCGTGCCCAGCCGGTCACCGTCGGAACAATAGCATCAGCTGCGGATTTGTTTTCATCTCCGCTTGTGCTCCCTGCCAGCTCAGCTCTTCGGGACGCGCGGCTCTGGTTCAGCAGGTCTGAGCTCAGCTGCGCGCTTCTGGTGGCTGCCGCCGCGTTCCTCTGTCAGTGGAGAGCGGGGCCCTCACCCTGCCTCCTCCTAAAGCAATGAGCCGCGATCTGCACGCTTGCTTTAGGAGGAGGTGGAAGGAGGAAAGAGGAGGATGGGGGGAAGGTGTTTTTAGTTCTCGTTTCTCACTGCTCTAGCGTGTTAGTAATAGGTAATGCATTACATTCAGCTCCCTGTGCTGAGTCTGTTTTGCCCGTGACGATATTGTTGAGTGCTCATTGTCCTTACCTCAACCCTTGAGCCCTCTTCATCATATTTTCTCCCCGTTTCCCTCTGAGAAAGTGATTGTAGTGGAGCTCAGCTGCCCAGCTGGGTGAAGCCCCCACATGCAGTAACCGGGGCTCTTGGCTTCTTCTCCATTCCGTTGTGGACACGGGGGACAGATCATTCCCTTCAGCGTTGCAGAAATTGTCATTTGTAGACTGTTAGCACGTCTCCAGTCACTGTTCTCCAGTTTTTGCTGAACGCCATCCTTTATTTCGGTTGTTTTCAGGTTGTTTTCCAGCCCCTCTATCATTTGCATTGATAGCTTTTTATGGTCACATCTGTTGTAGGAGTGCAGAATCCCAAACTGGGCACGGGCTGGTGGGGATTGATTGGAAAGCACATCATGTGTCTCATAATACTGTTCTGTCCATGTCACCCTGAATTTATTCACTTATTTTAGCTCACTTTTAAATCCTTTATTGCAGTTCCCACTGGATTCATAGCCAGCTGCGGTTCCTGGCTCCTTTTTCATGCAGTATCTGCTGGGTTGGTGCTCTCTAGCTGGGGTAGTGGCATCCTGCATTTATCATGTCCTGTATTTGTCGCCGTTTCTATTCTGTCTCCACACTCTTTTGAGCTTAAACCCTATCTTGCTATGTGTTTTCAGCCCGTCTTTGTTGCCTGACTCGGTGTGTTGGAGTTGTTTAGGTGATGGGCTAATCAGACGGTCCCATATGTTCCGGAAAGAGAATGACGGCAATCCAGAGAGAGCGCAGCATTTGCTGCCAAGAGTTATTGACTGGTAACATCATCATTTTCTAACTGCAGCAATGAAATTTTTGATGGTTGGACTGCAGTCATCGGCATAAAAATACTTTGTGCTTTCCCAATGCTTTTCTTTCAAAACAGCAGAAGTCCTTTCCATGCGTTAATGGGCGGCAATGCCCACTCTCTGTGCAGGCTGGTACTTGAACACTGCACAGGAAAGGAAGCAGATAACATCAGGTGGGTCAAAATTAATCACGTGCACTGCTAGCACCTATATGGCTTTGTGCTGTAAAGGGACAAGTAGTCTTTGTTTCCCAATGGAGTTTTGAAAACAAAACCTATTTCAGGTTACTCTTGGACATGTGGTGGTGCCAGCGCTGCACCGAGGCATCGACCCGAAGGCGGCTCCGCTTTTATAAAGCAGATTTTGGTCCAGGCTGATGGCTCAAAGGCGTTGCTCAGCACCCATGTGACAAGCAGCTCTGTTCACCTCCTTTGGAAATGAGTCCTCACAGCCCAGTCGCAGGCAGACAGCAAGGGGCTAGTTCCAGAACAGGTCAGGACCTATTGATCATTTAGGTTGGCCTTCTTGTTTGCATTGACTTTCTGATGTCCTGGAAGAAATTCCTCTGCAACCTCCTGTCAGCAGCATCCCTCCTTCCAAGGAGGCGTCTTGCTGGGCTCAGCCTTGCTACCTTTATTTTGGGGTCTTGGCTGCCTCCAGTTTTTTTTTTTTTTACCAGGGCTCATTTGCCCAGTGAGCTGTAATTTATCCTGGATGAGCCCTGCACTTCGGCCACAACAACCCCATGCAACACTGCAGGCTTTGGGGCAGTGTCTGGAAAGATGTGCAGAGGAAAAAGATCTGGGGGTGTTGGTCAATGCTCACCTGAAAATGAGCCGGCGGTGTGCCCAGGTGGCCAAGAAGGCCAACGGCCTCCTGCCTTGTGTCAGGAATAGTGAAGGCAGCGAGACCAGGGAGGTGATCGTCCCCCTGTACTCAGCTCTGATGAGGCTGCACCTCACCCTGTGTTCAGTTTTGGGCCCCTCATTACCAGAAGGACATCGGGGCCCTGAAATGTGCCCAGAGAAGGGCTGCGAAGCTGGTGAAGGGTCTGGAACACAAGTCCTGTGAGGAGCGGCTGAGGGAGCTGGGGGTGTTTAGTCGGGAGGACGCTCAGGGGAGACCTTGTTTCCCTCTACAACTGCCTGAAAGGAAGGTGTGGGAGCTGGGGGTCGGCCTCTTCTAGCAGATAACTAGCGATAGGACAAGCAGCAATGCGCTTTGCACCGGGGGGGGTTCAGGTTGGAAACTGGGAGACGTTTCTTCTCAGAAAGAGTGGTCAGGCATGGGGAAGGGTTGCCTAGGGAAGCAGTGGTGTCACCATCCCTGGGGGTGTTTAAGGAGAGGCTGGATGTGATACCTGGGGACATGGTTTAGTGGGTGATAGTGGTGGTAGGGGGATGGCTGGACCAGATGATCTTGGAGGTCTTTTCCAACCTTAATGATTCTGTGACTCCGTGATTGACAAAACCACAGTTACAGAAATCAAGAGAGGATATTTTTTAAAATCAGAACTGAAGAATTTGCTTTCCTTCTTTATTTCAACATAGTATGGTGGCAGATTGCTCTCTTGGCCAAGCTGTCATACCAAGAAAGGCTCCAAAAATGTTATGCTCATTTTTTAAAATCATTTTGGTATCTAGCCTATTTTACATACTCAGTTTCAATATGTTTTTAGCCAGATATGAATATGTAAACACATATCTTCTCTCTGTATGTTAGATTCTCCTTTTTCTTACAACTGTCTACTATGTCTGAAGGTTAACCAAAAGTGATTATTAGAAGTGGAAGAGTTTTGCCCGCCCCGGAGTTGTGGAGCACCTCAGGTCGGAGGGCACCTCTGGTCCAACCTTGGGCCAGCTTACAGAAGCTCTCTCAAGTCCTTAGGCTTGAATTTCTTCGAAACTTGAGCATTTCGATTCTGTCTACAATCTTTATGGATTTCAGACAGGTCTGGTGGGACGTTTTTTAAGGTCTTGAAGCTCTGGGTCTGTTCTGCAGAGCCCCGTGGTGGGCTCTGGTGCTGCCCTTGGCTCGCTCCCACCGAGTGACTTGAGGAAATGTCGCAGCTTGTCACAATATTTGCTATTTTTAGGCATCCGTTTGCTTGAACAGCTTTCCATTTGCATTAGCAATAGAAGAAATATCCCTGCCAGGTTGGTGATAATTGCTAAGTGATCACCCAAATTTGGAACGATTTATGACTGATTATTTGCTCTGCTATTTTGATGATTAATTTCCAGCATAATTCTTTCCGACCAAAAAAGCACCGCCTGTGCCTGCTTTGGTGGGTGCTGTAAAAATTCATCCCTCTCTTGGCAGCCAGGCCAGACCATTAAATATAGATACCAGTTTGCATTTAATATTCATAGCTATTAAAAGTGAGGAAAGCAGATGAGTTTTCTAGAGCCAACGTGGAAATTGCTCCAGCTGAGGAGTGCCCGGGGATCAGCGTGTCCCAGCGCTGCGATAATCCCAGGTGGGGAAGGCTCCGAGTTCTGCACCGGGGCAGTGGTGGCAGGGAGAGCAGGAGGACCAGAGGGACAGACGGAGCCCCTGGTGCAGTGGGGATGATTTCCACGGTGCTTTTTTGGCTGTCATCGCCCCCGCCGAGGTTGGTTTTGGTGCTCGCCTGTCCTCACGGACCTTCTCTGTACTGCCTGGGGAGGAGAAGAGGCTCCTACCAAACTGGTGTGGGATTTCTCGGAGAGGCTCCTACCGAAACACCTTGGGATTTCTCCTGCATTTACCTACAAAGCTCCTTGAGAGGTATGGGAAAAGTCAGGAGCAACTGCACAAGGGGGAGAGCTGCAAAACAGAAGTCCAGGTCTGGAAAATTGCTCGCTTTATGTTGAGCTTTGCAGCATCGTGTTTCTTCGTGTCCTCCCATCATGTTTCTTTGTGTCTTCCCCAAACCCAGGAGACATGGAAAGAAGAAAAGTCATAACAAACATAAAATCCCACCAACCTCAAAATAAAAGCTTGCTTTAACGAAGCCAAGCCAAACCTTTCCAGCCCCAGAGAACAGAAGGGCTCTCCTCCACTGCAGAGGAATTGGACGCTGTCTTCAGTGACCCCAGGTGGCAATAAGCACAGGCATGTGTTAGATCCGAGCCTACTAAGCTGAAGCTCTGCTTTTTCAATAGGAAGCCTTGTTACGTGTGGTGACAATCGTGTGCTGCTGCCTGGCGGCCTGGGAGCATCAAGCGCAGGTTGGTTGGATCCAGATCCTAAAGACACCAAGGTGGAAGCGTTGAGTTGGCTTCTTCTGCAGTCCTCCGACCTGCGGGCCCGGCAGTATTCCAGATGCACTTCAGATGATGAAGGGATCGCAGGGCTTTCCAGGAGACCTCTGGTGACAGCTACGGGGAGAGAAAAGAGAAAGCTTGGACAGAGGCAGCGCACGGGCAGTGACTTTCCCCAGGGAAGCCGCGGTGGTGGATGCTCTCTGCTGCTGCTTTGGGTGCCTCTGGCCCCAGGCAGGCGAAGTCACCTCCCAGAGTCTGAAGTGTGTGGTTGGAAGGACATCGCACGCTGCAGCACTTCCATAGCGGTGGGGATAACAGCCCCTAAAGCCTATGTCCGTCCTGCCTAGGAGAGCACTGAGCAGGGCCCTGTGCCCTCCTGGTTATCGCTTCGGGAAGCTCGTTAGCCCTGCAGAGTTCATTAAAACCATTGCCACCATTCCACCATTTCCTCCAGGCTTACTTTGTAATCCGTTGCAAAGTTTGAAGCCCAGCTCCACGTGAACATTGTGGTGGTGTTGGCACCAGCGGGGTGCTCCGGATCCCCTCTCCAAACCACGCAGGAGCAGTGGATTTGCTGTTTTAGCATCCTTCACCTATCGGCCCCATCCCTTGTGCCATTGGGTTTCTGGGGGCACCCGGCTGGTGGGAAGGGGGCTGCGTGCCTGGGGACACTGCCTCAGTGGGGAATAACCACATGCCCTAGGTGTGGCTTGGGGTTGGAGACGTCACCACCGGCCTATGAACGTAGTTTGGGAATTTTAGAATAAAAGCTGACCAGGACCTCCTCCTGGTCCATCCCCTGCTCCCAAAAGGAGAAGAGGACCAGGAGGTCCATTCTCTCCTGGCTCCGTACATCTGTGGGAGCACCGAAGTACCCTGGCTGTGAGCAGCAGCACCGTGGGTTGCTGTCGTGGCCAGCACGGCGTCGCAGGGACCCCGGCCACTCCCCTGCCACCTCTGGTGTCACCGGTGTCCCTGGAGGCTACGGCACAGAGAAACGCCTCCCCCTCCAGGCTTTCCACCAGCACTGGGGAAACAGCAAGCGGCATTGAGCCGAGGGAAGCTCAGGAGGCAGAAAACGGGGACATAATGGGAGCCTTGCCGGGCTCCTCGTGAGCTGGTGCTGCAGGCACCGAGGGCTGGTGTTGCTCTCCTCTGGGCTGAGAAACAGCCCGAGGGGAGGCTTACGGCCGCCGGCTGCTGATCCATTTTACACAGATTAAATAGCATCACAGCTCCAAAAATAATCCTCCAAGCTTGCAGCGAGGCTGGCTGTTCCTATAGCAACTGGTTCACGCCAGTGCCCTACAAATAAAAATCAAAACAGATTTCCTTGAAGTTCGGTCGCAAGTCAAAACAAAGCACGGAAGAGGGAACGAAAGGGGCGCGGGGGCCCGGGTGCGTCGTGTGCGAAGGAAGCATCAAAGCCAAAAAGCTGCTTGTGTCCCTGGGGGAGGTGGGCTGCATGCCTGGGGACTTGGCCACGCAGCGGTGAAGGCGCAGGGCAGCATCTCTCAGGCCCTGCCCTTGCCCCACCTGCGCTCTGAGCTCCCCGGCACCAGGGACTGTCGGTTTCTGCAGCTCCTGGGGGCGTTTCTGAGCCTGAGTCGCTGAAATTGGGAAGCCCCCAGTGGGGTGAGTTTGCTGGGCGGGTGGCACGTGCGTCCCTGCCTGCTGCTGCAAATTTGGGGTGGTTTTTGTCCTCAAACGGGGAGACCTGAACTGTCTCTGTCTCCATGGGTGTTTCACCACGTACTTCAGCAAACCAAAGCCTGTTTTTTTTTCCTGACTGAGTTGTTACAAAGGCCTGAATGAGGGTGAGCTCCCCGAGTGCCCTGGCACTTGGCCATCCTCAAAGCCAAGCCCTCTAGGCCAGGGCTTGCGGCCTCTTCACCTTTCCGGATGAGCGAGCCCTTTATCCGCGGCAGTAGCAGCAACTTGGGCGTGAGAAATCATCTCCAGCGCTAACCGCAGGCGGTGGTGGCCTCACGGTGAAGCGGTTTCGCTGGGGCTGTTCCCCCCCAGGTGGGAAGTGGTGGCTCAGAAGGGGCCGATGCCAGCGCAGGGTCCAGCCCTGTCCCCAAAACGTTCCGTCGTGGTGGCACCAAGACACCAGCTGGGAAGCGGCCGGCTTTGCCTGACCCCAATGCTTTTGGGTCAGCCCCAGGGGTGCTCTCACCACCGAGCCGCTGGGTTGGGGTCTCGCAGGGCTTGGAAGGGTCCCGGCGGTCACGGCCGTGGGCTGGAGCCACGTCCTCGGAGTCAGCTCCGCTCCGGTGGGTGCCGGAGGTGGTCTGGGGGCATAAATTTTTATCCTTTAGCTTGCTCTGATTTAATTGTAACCGTGCCTTCGTGTTTCCTTCTTCCCGTGCGCTGATTTCAGTTAATTACAGCAAACGATGTTGCTGGTGAGTGATGTTTGTGTTTCACCGTGCCTTACAGGGCAGGCAGAAAGACGCTTCCTGCTGCTGGGCGCTCCTACAGCGCAGTTCTTGCAGTTTCTGCAAATAGGCGAGGTTGTCTTTGGGAAGTATCGCTCGCGTCTGCAAACAGGAAAATCCCAGCTCTGGTTCTTCCCCTGGAGTCACGCAGAAGTAGTGTTTTTTTTGTGGTAGCTGCCCGGCGTCCGCGATGGAAAGACTTGGGAAATGGAAAAGCAGCCCTCGGGGGGTTTGGTTACTTTTCCTTTCGGCTTCGGCCGAATCAGATGGCGGCGTTGGAGCTGCTGCCCTGCTGCTTTCCTTCACCAGACGTCTGCGTTTTGCTGCGTTCCCAGTTTCCAGCGGGGTCTGATTCTGCTCCCCCCCTCGAGCTGTGCAGGACAAGCCTCGGTCCCGGGCTCTGCTTCCTTGTCCTGTTCCATCCTTCTGAAGCGGCCCGTAAGCTACGTGTGCTGCTCCGTTTGGGTTGGTTTTGTGTTTTTAATCATTCTGGAGTTGCAGCTGTAACCGTTCCCGTTGTACCTGACAGGTGCCGATCACGGCTTTCCGCCTGCTGAAGGGGGGCAGGTTTGGGGTAGAGGCTGTTTTCAGGACCAGTCCCTTGGGCGAAATGGATTTGTCCGGCACAACGCGCTCCGGGCAGAGCCAGCGGCTTGGAGACGCCTTCCCCGGTGCCACCGGCACACCGTTCCCACGTCACCCCCATCCCTCAGCACTGCAGCCCTGAGCCGAGTCCCGGTGGCAGCGGCAGGAGCCCTCCTGACACTTGGGACGTGGTCCCAGGTTGCCGTCGGTGCCAGGCTCCGCGTCCCAGCGCAGAGGGATGCCAGCGGGGCAGCCGAGCAGAGGGTCGGGGCCGGGTTCGTGCCCTTCCCTCTGCCCCGGCGCATCCGTGCCTGCGTGGAGGAGGCAGGAGGAGGCAGGAGGTCCCCCTGCCCGCTGGTACAGTCCGGGGGTAACCATGGAAACTGTTTTTTTTTTTTCCATCCCTCCCTTTGCAGATGACTCGGGCGACGAGGAGCCCGCCTCGCAGTCAGACAAGAGCGAGCTGCACGGCACGCTGAAAACCCTCTCGAGCAAGCTGGAGGACCTGAGCACTTGCAATGACCTGATCGCGAAGCACGGGGCGGCCCTGCAGCGCTCGCTCAGCGAGCTGGAGAACCTGAAGCTGCCGGCCGAGAGCGGCGAGAAGATCAAGGCGGTGAACGAGCGAGCCACGCTCTTCCGCATCACCTCCAATGCTATGATCAACGTGAGTGCTGCCGCGTTCGCGAGCGGGCAGGGCGAGGCATTTTCTCCTCCTCCTCCTCTTCTTCCTTTGCCCTTCCCCTCTTGCACGGGCGCCGAACCCCTCGGGGTGGCTGAGACTCCGCGCAGCGCGGGTCCTGCGCCGGCCGTTTGGGTGCAGAGCGTGGTAAAGCAGAGGTTCGGGGTGCTGGGGGCTCGTTGGCCACCGCTGGCGGAGGCTTTCAGGCTGGCACGGCGATTCAGAGCCTGCTGCAGGTTCGGAGCCACGTCCCCCTGGCGCTTCGTCGCTGCTGTCGGTGAAGCTGCGCTCCTCGCTTTGCACGACCCAGGGGTTTAAACCCGTGGTGTTCGTGGGCTGCGTGGTGCCCCGAGCCGTCTGCTGGAGCTGGTCGCTGCCACCGGGCTTCCCACCCGCTTTCGGACGGCTTCTGGTGGGCCGTGGGGCTCGTGGGGCTGCCTCTGTTGGAGCGAAGCAGCCTCTCCCAGGAGCGCTGGCTTCCCTGGGGAGGAGAGGAGAGAGCAAAACGAAATAAAATATTGAAAAAGGAAACCCAAGCCTGACAGGCACGGAATAATGCATGAAGGCAGAGCTCGGGGAATCGCCGAGGGAGCAGCGCTGTCCCAGCCCCGAGCGGAAACGAGGCCGTGTGTCATTTTGTGTGTGCTCAGAGGAATCATCAGCTCGGCGGCTGCACGCCAGGCGCTCGCTGGGGAGAGGCTTTCCCAAGCCGGGGAGCAGCTCTGAGGGTCCCTGTGCAGCGCTGCTGCCGCTGCCCCGAGTTCCTCGGAGTTTCGGTGTGCCCCTGCCGGGAGGCGAGGGGGTGCAGGAGCAGCTGGGGAGGGGGCTTGGGCAGCAGCCCCTTGGGAAGAGGCAAGCGGGGCGATACCTGCCTGGCCGGTGGGAAACAGTGCAAAAAAAAAGGATGGGAGGAACTCGGCGTGGTTCGGTGAGTCCCAAATGTGGAGTAAGAGGGGCTGTGGTGCTGGTGGGTGTCCAGGGTGTGTTTCAGCGGTGTTTGCTGAGCCTCTGGGGGAGATGCCAGAAGGGAAGAGGCCGGAATGGGGAAGAAGCAGGACGGGAGCGGGGTGGCAGCCATGGGGGGACGCTCACTGCTCTCCCTGCTTTCTGCTGAGCACCTTGTTCTGCGGTGAGGCGACAGGGCCAGGAGCAGAGCCCAGCCCCATGCAGCTGGGACCCCCAGGACGGGTGGGGAGAGCTGCTGGTACAGCTGGCGTACGCACGCCGTGAGCATTTCCGCACCTCCATTTACCTCGTTGGCACGGGGCGATGCCCTCCGGGAAGCCCCTGCTGACAGCCCCTCCTGGGGCAGGGGTGGCTCTGAGCAAGGCAGCACTACCCAAACCTTCCAGATGGAAACGTTAAAAGCACGTGGGATCAAGCCGTCTCCTGGCAGTAGCGGCGAGGATGCTCTCCGTGTGCCCACGTGGATCTTGGCAGGCCCCTGGGGACCACGCGAGCCGCTTTCGGTGTACCCAAGGCTCCATGGGGTCTGTCTCTGATTTGGGACCCGCGTGAGGAGTGGGTGAGGGATGAGGCCGGCCGGGCACACGTCCTGGTTCCCGGTTCCGTTTCCACCCGGCCGCGTACGATGGGATTATGTAAATGTCCCCGCGCCGCGGGGGGCAGCAGCAGGCGAGTAGAAATAAGTAAATACATACGTAAATACAACGGCTTCGCTGTTAAAGGTGACCTCCGTGCTGCAACCGTGCCGTGCGTGCCGCTGGGGGCCTGGGTGGCCTCTGCAGCCCCCCCTTCTCCTTGGGAGGTCGTCACCCCCCTCCTCGCCCCGCTGCTCCTGCGCCAGGGATAGCACGGGGAGGTTCGGGCAGGGGGGAGCAGGAGGTGCCGGACCTTTGTGGAAAGGATTGGAAAGGCAACGGGACAGCCCCAAAATCTGCACGTAGACCTCCGCCCGCTCCGCTCCCTCCTTCTTTTGAAGCCTTGCGTAATAACGCACCGGGGCGAGACACGTGGGAGAGCGCGGCCCAGCCGATGCCGCCGGAGCTTGAGGAGCGACAAAGCGGAGACGCAGAAAAGCAATCTGCCGTGGGGGAGGAGTGGGAGGTAGGTAAAAATAAGAGGAAACAAATTAAGGGGGTAAGGAGAGGAGCAGAGACAAAGAGCCCTGCGCTGAGCGGCGTGGACGATGCCACCCGGAGCAGAAAGCTCCCGGCTCGGGATCCAGCAGCAGGCGGGGACCCCGTGCACGCGGTGAGGAAGCGACTTGGGGCGTCAGGAGGAGCTCGAAATGCTGCGGGTGCTGCTGGAAAGAGGCTTTAAAAGGGCGCGGGTTTTGCTACGGCAGAGCTCAGAGGCAGCTGAGCCACGTGTGAGCGTGCAACACCAGCTCGCTTCCTTTTCCTTTGTGCTTTTTTAGGGCTGATGCGAGCACAGGGAGCAGTGGGGCTCGGCCGGGCTGCGTGTCGCTGTGGGGCTGCTGCTGTACCTCGAGGCTTGGGGCAGCAGGAGGAGGAGGAGGGCAGGGGGAGGAAGGCTCAGCCGTGCGGGCACAGCCCCTGCGAGGAGGGCGAGGGTGCGGTGCTGGCCGCGAGATGCTGAGGTGTCGCGTTTGGGGACGAGATTTGTGTGGGGCAGGCGGTCACGGCGACCCAAAGGGCTGTGCCGCTGTCTCTACAAGAGACTGGGTTTCCCTTTCCAACGGCAGCAAAGCCGCCCGGAGCGCTGCCACCCTCTCCATGAACAAATCCCCGGCTGTTTCAGTGCTACGAGCCTCCTGCGGCCCCATGGGGATGGCGGTGTGATTAATCTCAGCTCCTAAAATTGTCTCAGCGTTACGGCAGACTGATGCGGGGCACGTGCTCCGAGCGGCGCTGGGCTCACCACAGCAGCCTCCGGCCTCGTGCATCATTTTTGTGGCTTTGGCGACAGCTTAACCCCTGCCTGGGCCCGTGCTGGGTCGCAAAGCTGCCTGAAGCCGATAGGGAACGGGGTCCCTGGCATCTCCCCACTGGGGAGGCTCGGCCACCGGGGTGACCGCCTGCATTTTAAAGCCTCGGTGGTCGTGGTTGGGTGATGCCGCTGGAAACCCGGTCCCTGCACGGAGCCGGGTGCTGCTGGGGAAAGGGCTGCTCACCCTACAGGGTGCTGCTGCACCAGGGACCAGCACATCCGTGCTCGCTTCCTTCCCTTCCCTGCCTCCTGGGCTGCCCAGCGTGGCTCTGAGGATGAGGGCAGCGTGATGGGACCCTGCTGTCCCTTGGGATCCCCTAACTCATCGCCGGCACGACAGGAGGATGGATCCCACCTCCTCTCTGCCCTCCTGCTGGGCACCCATGGGGCTGGAGGAGCCCTGTGCCCGCTGCACATCCCTGACGAAAACCACGTCAGTGACCCAGAAAGCCCGTGGCTTTGCGATTAAATCTCTAATCCCGGGCTGCGGCGAGGGGTCTGTGTTGCCGTGGATGCTGATGAACAAGTCACTGGGGGGGCTGCTCGTGTGGCGACCCTACGGCTGGGCTTGGCACTGCTTCCCCGGGCTCGCTGAGTCCTCCCGCCCTCTTATTTCACCCTCAGACCTTGCTCGTGGCCGTGGGACCTCTGGGGCTTTCAGGCGGTGCTCCTGGAGCTCGGGCACACACGCGTGGCGTGGGGCCGAAACCAAGGGACGAAATGAAGCGGCTTCCTCCAGGGCCCGGCGCTGGAGCTGCTCGTGGGCAATGGCTGCTCAGCGGGTGATGGGGACCAGCGTCCTTCCAGGCTGGAGTTCCAGAGCTGTCAAAGCGTGCTGAGGCTGGGATCAGATCCCTGCGTGTGCTGAGGGCCGGCACAGGTGCCTCCTTCCCTCCCCGATGGCATTTCACCGAAGGCAGGGGCTGAAGCTGCAGTGTGACAGCTCGCCGGCCTGGCTCTGTGTTTAACCGTGAAGGCATCTGGGGCTGCTCGGAGGGCAGGGCAAGCCCAGGGGGTGAGGTCTGGGATGAGACCCGGCCTTCCTGGGCCCCTTGGCTGAAGGAAGCGACCGCAGCAGCCGTGGCGTGCGGCTGGAGGGATCTGGCTGCCGGGTGCTGAGAGCCTCCAGCAGGAAAGCCGAGGACGTGAGCATTCCCGAAGGAGACCAACAAAGCCCTGGGAGCCCTTCGTGGCAGCCTGGCTCCGCGGGGACTCGGCTCCCCGTGCACCTTCCTGCCCGACACCACGTGCCCCTGGCACGGCCGGCGGGGCTGCGGTGTGCTGCCTGGCTCGGTTCGGGGCCGATTATGGGCAGTGCCGCAGGCACGCCAGAGCATTAAGCAAATGCCTTAATTGTTTTTCTGCCAGAGAGCAGTGCTTTGGAAAGCAGACCGGGGCTTCTGTCCTGCCCAGGACGCGGTGGTGATGGGCTCAGCAGCCTGCGTGCCCGAGGGATCGCGGGAGCCTCTGTTAACGCAGCTGCACCGAGGGATTTGCCACCGTCTGCACGCTAATCCTCTCTGCTGCCAGGGCTGGATTACACGGCCGGGGCCGCAGACGGGATCCAGCCGTCGAGCCAGGGCCAACCCCAGCTGCTTGGACCTGGGCTGAGGTTGGTTTGAGGGGCTTCAGAGGGGGCTTAGCGGGGAGGTGCTGGGCGAACGCTGCCGGGGCTGCGCAGGAGGGACTTGTGCACAGGCACGAGCCTGTAGCTTGGGCGTGAGTAATCCGTGACGGCAGCACTTTTCTTTCAAAGCAGCGTGGTCGCTAGTCTGTTAACCCGAATAGCAGCTCTTCTGCTTTATGGGGACAAATCAGCAGTCCTTGCACCTTCCAGTCAAGAGCCTCGGTCGACTTGAACTTCGTCCAACCAGCCCTGGCTGGGGCTGCGTGAACGGCGCCGAGCCTGGCGGAGGGGAGCACCCCAGCCTCCACAGCATTGAGGTGCACGGCCAAAAACGTGGCAGTGAGTTAGTAAAACCCCCAGAGGGGCAGCCGTGAGACCAGGCCTGCCCCCCGGGCAGCTGCAGGTGTTTCCATCTTAGAGGTCTCCGTTTGGCTGTGTGGGGAGTCGCAGTCCCTGGAGAGAAACAGGCGCTGCTGAGACGCAAGGGTTGGGACCTGCTGGGGGATGTGGGTGCTGGCAGGGACCTGCTGGGGTCCTCCTGGGGGACCGGCAGCAGTTTGGGGAGCACCTCGGGTGAGCGTTGGGTTCTGGCGGGGACGCTGCCGTTGGCGCAGTGCTGAGGGTGCTGCCGGGCACCGCGGCGCGGGCTGGACTGGCTCTGGCTGCTCTCAGGTCTCCCTGCTCCCCTTTGGGGCGCTAATGACTTTTCCCATGCCCGTGCGTCCTTCGTTGTGGTGGTGCCGAGAGCTGGTGGGGCTCAACCCAGCATCTTTCAGGCTCTCCTCTTGTTGCCAGCCCTTCTCAGGGGAGCAGCAGCTCTTGGCGTGCCTGTGCCCTCCTCGGGCAGCCGGCGTGCTGCTGGGCGGGCGGCTGAGGGTCGCTCCAAGGGCTCTGGGGGGATTTGCTGTCGTTTCAGCCATCTGTGTCCCCTGGATGTTCCCCTGCGCTGCTCCTGCTGCTGTGCTGCTGCTCCGTGGGCCTGGCTGGGGGCGCCACTTGACACCGAGTCCACCGTGTCTTGTTGCCATCCGGCTGCTTGTGCGAGCTGATTTGGGATTCAGGCCGGCTCTGTCCGTGCTTTTTTTTCCCCTTTTGCTTTGTGCTCAGTCTTTTGGGGCTTGGGGAAGACAAATTAACCCTCTGCCTGTGCTAACCCCGTGCACATCTCACTGCTCGCAGTGCAAAGTGCCGAATTTGATGGTGCACCCCCCGACTGGGGCGCTGACGTGACGTTAATGTGTTCTGAGCTAAAAAGAGGATGAGAAACGGCCCTTCCCCTGGGATGTTTTCTGGGAAGCAGCGGCGCAGATGTGTCCCTGGGTTTTGATGAGCCCAGGAAGGAAGGGAGCACTTATCTACGCAGCAACAGCCGCGTGCAAAGCAGCGAGATGCTCCTTCCTGCGATGAATGAAGCAGCCGCCCTTGCTGTACAATGCACCTTTGAAAAAGAGATGCTTGAGCGCAGCTGGCAGTTCCTGCGTCACGCCCGGGCGATGGAGCGATGCGTGTCCCGGGCGGGCAGAGGAAGGGGCTGGCTGAGGAGCAGAAGACACGGCTCCCTCGCCGCCCTGTGCCTCCCAGGTCGGTGTTTCGCTTCCCGACTCGCAGAGCTGTTCCTCTGGCACTCGGTGCAGGCGGGATCGCAGCGTGAGCGCAGCCCCTCTGCATCCATCATCAGAGGGCTGGAGCTGGGGACGTCTCCGCCTCGGTAGTGCTTCCCGGGAGGTTTGTCGTCCCCTGCGGTTCAAACCCCGGGGCAGATGCGATGTGAGCATTTACCTGGGTGCGCTCACGCTGATGGCCTTTGTGTTCTGTGTCTCTCTTGCTGACCCGATGAGGTCCCGGGTGCCCGCGGGTGCGTGGCACCGGCACCCCAGCAGGACGTGGGTGACCTCGGGTGATCGCTTTCAGCTACATAAATAACCTGCGGGACGTTAACGATGCTCCTATTAGGCTGCAACAAGCTGTGAAATCTGGTGTGCGTGCTGTGACAAGCGCGTCAGTCGTGCTGGAGCATCCCGGCGGCGGCGTTCACCCCTTGCTCCCTGGGGTCTCCCCCCCCGCACCTCCCTTTGCCCCTCTGCAACCTGGAGGATTAAAACCGGGTTCCCAGCAGTGTGATGCTGCCTGGGATGGGAACAGCAGCCCCTCTGCCGGCCTCTCCCTGCCTGGCTGGAGGTTTGGGCATCGGCGTGCTGAAACTGCGTCGGGGCAGGCGTGGGCATATGGGGCACAACGTGCTCGGCCCCGGGCGAGCTCTGCAGACGGCTGTGACAGCTACAGGACGCCTGCGCCCCCTGCTAAAGCACATCTTGTGCCTCTGCCCCGCTGGGGAATTGCTTCTGCTTTGCTTTCATCCTGCAAACTGTTCGTGCGCTCTCCCATGCGGTGCCTTCACCCGGGGGCCTCTCGCCCGCTGACCTCTGTGAGAAGGGCTGCTCTCCCCGCGCAGCGTGGATTTGCAGCGTTGTCTCGCTCGCAATCCAGCTCAGGTTCAGCCCGAGCTAAATTTAGCCGCCGCTCCGTAAGGGTTTTTTATAAGCTGGATTTCGCAGCGTTGCTCCTGAGAAAGCCCGCTGGCTGCAATTTGTCTGCACCTTCGGAGCGCCGAGGGATTACCGAAATGAACGGGCCGTGACCCGGGATGCTGGCACTTCGGGTTCGCGTCCCCTGCGCTCACCCTGATCCACGCCAGGACTGCTCCGAGGCGGCTGCTCGCTGCCCTGCACTGTCACCGCGGGGAGATCGGTGACCGGGGCCGCCCCTCTGCTCCCCGGCCACGTCCTCGCACGGCGACAGCTCTCGGGGACGAGGGCACAGCCACCGGTAGGCGTGGAAGCGGCGATGCCCGTGAGTGGTGAAGCGGATGGTGCCGGCTCCCCGCCGGTGCTGCCGTCGCCCGTTTGAGTTAGGGTAAGGACAGGGGAGACGTCCCTCAGTGGGGTGGTGCAGCAGCGCTCCGGGTGTTTTGGCTGGAGCACGGACAGGTGCCCAGGGCACTGCTGGTGTGGATGGGGCCGCGGGATGGATCCGTGGGGCAGGCTGGTGCCGCCAGGGCAGCATCTCCCACTGTTGGTGTCCTGTGAGCAGGGCACGTTGAGCTGCACCCGCGGCTCTTCTGCCTGCGCCGCCTCGGGCGCTCTCAGTGCCCTCCGCAGGGTCGTGTTGGTGTCGTCACCAAAGGTGTGGGCAGCCGAAATGGTGACAAATGACCCCTGGAAGTGCTGATTTAGGGACTAGAGAGAGGCAGAAGGAGCCTGGGGAGACCTGCCCAGACACTGTGCCCATCGGCGGCTCAGTGGTGCGGCTGCCGGAGCAGCAGAGCTCGTGGGCTGGTGCCATGATGCTCCCCCAGCTCGGGGCTTGGGCTCTGGGTGTCTTTTGGCACCTCTCTAAGGTGGAAGACCAAAGGAATAACTTCAGTTTGCTGCTTGCAGCTGGGGGTGTGGGCTTGGAGGGTCTCTGGTGCAGGACACTCTCCTGGTACCCCCTTGGAGCACCCCAGGGCACGTCTGGCAGCGTGGGGACCGTCCCGGCCATCTCCCCGAAACCTCCAGCGCCGTCCATGCTCATCAGAGGTCCCGGGGAGGAAGCGTGCGGCACTGATGGCTGCTGCTCAATCGCGTGGACTTTTTTTATAGGGCTGTAAGCGAAGGCTGTGCAGACATCCCGGCTGGGATGCGGCCTGGATCCTCGGTGAGCTGCAGCCCTGGGGCAGGAGGAGCTGAGGTGCTTTGGGCTGTGCCTTTTCTTTAGGACCCTGACTCCATCGTCGGGTCCTGGGATTTCTCCTCCACATCCCCTTGGCTGTCAGCTCCCTGCAGACGCGGTCAGGCCAGCTTGTCTCTAATTCCCTCCCGTTCCTATATAACAGAGCAACGCTCCGTTTCCTGTCTCGACCTCACAACCGGCGTCGGGTCGCAGCGGGATGATGCCAGGAGATCTCTTGGCGCATCGTTTTAAAGCGCTCAGCCCCTGAGCGGGGACAGCTGGCACCTCCCTGCCGGCTGCCCGCGGGCCGGGACCTTCCGAGCAGGTAATGAGCTTTCGGGGCCGGGAAGGTCGCGGCCGCTATCTGATGACTTGCCCTTCTGCTTTCATCCTCTTATTGCAAAGCATCAGCGTAATAAAAGAGGCGAGCCTGCCAGCTTGGGCACGGTTTGGTTTGCACTGGTGCCGGCGGGGTTTGGGAAGGTGCAGGGAGGGGAGCAAAGGGATTTTTTTGGAGGCTTCAGCTTTGGCTGGGTTTGAAGACATCGGGGTCAGGAAGCCTGGAGTGGTCCCATCCGGCTGGGGGACGTGGGGTGGGAGCGTGGCTGGGGTGCAGGGGACCCGCACGGGGGAACATTTGTGCGATGTTGTCAAAGGGAAAACTTCTCTCCCTGGATGAGACTCACATCCTGCTCCCATCCGAAGGTTTGCTGAAAACCTGCTGAGTCAGAGCTTTTCTTGGGCATGGTAAAAGATCCTGGTAAAATCTTAGGGAAGCTGAAGCCCTGCTGTTGTTTGGCCAGGAGGTAACTCGGCGTTCAGGTGCCATCGGCCAGCCCAAAAGAGCTGAATAAGTAACCTGTGAAATCCGAGTGGATGCAAAGATTGTAAATAACCGAGTCTTGTGGATGGTTGAAAGGCAGACCCCCAAAATTCTCCGGTTTATCACTCTTGTTTGGAGCTCCCCCTGCACAGTGAGCACGCGGTGGGGACAGCGGGGCTTTGGGCCTTGGGCAGGGGCTGTGGCTCCCTGCGTGAGCGTCCCCCCGCTCTGTGGTTGTCACCCATCGCCCTGCCTGGCTTTTCTGTGCCTGCAGGAGTAGGGTTGGAGGGGTCTGGGGGCATCCCCGTCTGCGTGAGCCCAACCATGGCTCCCTGGCCCCAAGGACCCTGTCTGCATTGCCTCCATCTCTGAGGAGGTTCAGGTTTGGGTTTGGATGCTCAGGGCCGGACGGTTTGCAGCCCCAAGGACACGGGGACGGCGTTTCCCCAGTGACAAGCTCCCAGCTGACATCTCCCTTCCTTCCCTCCAGGCTTGCCGCGATTTCCTGGACTTAGCGGAGACACACAGCCGAAAATGGCAGCGGGCGCTGCAGTATGAGCGGGAGCAGAGGATCCGGCTGGAGGAGACCATCGAGCAGCTAGCCAAGCAGCACAACAGCTTGGAGCGAGCCTGCCGCGGGGCCCCAGGCAGCGCGGGCAGCACCGGCACCGCCAAGGGTGAGCCAGGACGGGGCAGAGCCGCAGCGGTGGGCGTGGGGAGGAAGCTCAAGCAACTCTCTGCATGCCCGTTGTGTTCGTTTTTACAGACACGTTGCTCCATAATTGTCCCTAATTGTCTCGTTGCTCCTTGCCTGGGGACTTGGGTCTCCGCAAACCTCAGAATGTGGCTGCGGGAGAGCATTGTGCCCCCAGAGCTTGGCTTGCTTCTATCTCAGGCTATCTTGGCTGCCTTCTCCCTCACCCTTGGGAGCATCTCAGGCTCTTGCAGAGGAAATCTGAGGTCCCCAGGGCCACCGAGGTCACGGCTGTGGGGTGGCGCTGTCCCAGCAGGACTCGTTTGCTGTTTGCAAAAGTTATTTATTGGGCAATAAAACCTAACAGCTTTGGCTAGTAGTGCCAAATCTCCTTCCCTGCAGGAGACATTAGTTACAGCCTGGTAGCCAAAAGCTGCAAGTGGAGCCGTGTCTTATTTTAAAAGGATTTATGGACTCAAGGGAGAAGCGAGCTGCTGCTGGAGGGGCGAAGAGGCTGGGGCTGGGGCCGGGGCATCTGTCCTGGTCCCTGCAGACAGGGTCCCTACACACAGAAGCACTTTGCAGGACGTGCTGTCCCCGTTTCGGAGCAGGCGTAGCACCCAGAGGCCCCAGGCAGGACTGGGGTCCCATGTCTCCGTGATGGGGAGGGACGTGGCTCACTTCGTAAGGCCACAGTTTAGTGTGAAATGGCTGCAGGCAGAGGTGGCAAAAACACCACAGCGCTTATGCTGGGAGGTTTGGGGAATGGGTGTTTTAGGGGTTGTCAGCTCTGCTGCATGCCTGGCACTGTCCTGGCTGCTCGGACAGTGACTTCATGGCAGAGAAGCAAAGCTACTGGGACTTGGGGAGCAGCACCAGGTCTCAAAGTCCCCTCGTGTTTAATGTCTGGGGGGTGCATGGGGTATGTGTGGCTCAGGCTGTGGCTCCTGGCTTCCTGGTGACCTCTCCCCAAGCAGCAGGGAAATGTTTATAAGTGCGCGGCTGGGAAACCCAAGGGCCAGGAAGTCTGTCTGAGCAACACCTGAAACATTTGGCTTTTTTTTTCCTGTTTTAACCCAAACCGGATTTCCTGGCAGACATGGCGATGCTGGAGCAGGAGCTGGCTGGGCAGCCTGGTGACACCTGGGAGGTGGCCCTGAGCGTGACAGGGTGGCCTTGCGTGCCTCGACCGGGGGGCAGGATGCAAGCTGCGAGAGCATGTTCTTGGTTTTAGGAGCTGGAAACCAGCACGGCATCCCCTCGTGCTGGTTGGAGAGCAGGAGGAGGACACTGGGGACAGCGGTGACAGTGAGACTTGTGCTCGATGAGCATCTCAAACCCTTTGTGCCCACAGGGAGTGTGCAGTCCTCAAAAGGAGAGGCCAGTGACGAAGATGAAGAGACGGAGTATTTCGATGCCATGGAGGATGCACCAGCTTTTATCACTGTAACCGCAGACCCCAAGCACCACAGGTACGAGCCCCTGCCCCTGGGCCTGGTGAGGCCCCCTGAGCATGTGGCAAGAGTTTGCCTGGTGTTGTGCTTAGGCTTCAGAGCAGCCTCCCCTCCTGAGGGGGAGTTCCCCACATGTGCACATCCCCCAGCAAACCGGCTGCCTCTGCCCTGGCCAGCTGCATCCGGGTCTGCAAAAAGCAGATGTGGGCTCAAGGGAGGCAGGAGCCTGGAGGGAGATGGCTTGGTTCTGGGAGCACCGGGCAGAGGAGGGGAGTATCTTGTCATCCTTTTCTTAGTCCTCCCAGGGTATTTGTTTGGGCTAGAGGCACCTGTGGTCTGAACCACGGCCACACCGCTGTGCTTGCTGGCAAAGGGAGAATCTCTCAGCCCCCTCTGATGCCCACACTCAGCCTCCATCGCCCCGTTGCCTTCCTGGCAGCACCCTGGGTGGTGGAGGGAGATGCCCCTGGTGGTGGTGGCTGAGCAGCACTGCCCCAGCTCCTCTCTCCCCTTCTCTGCCCTTTCTCACCTTCAGTGTTTGGCCTTTTTTTCCCTGCAGGCGTTCGGGCAGTAACCTGAGCGGGGCCAGCGAAGGGCACCCCGAGGACTGGAACCTGGAGGACAGCGTGAGTTGGGCGGGATGGGAGGGATGAAATTCAGGGAGAGAAGGAGCGAGTGCAGCTTAGACCTGTGCACCCGTTGCTTCTGCAGGTCTTTGAAAGCTCAAATCAAAGCAGCTACAATGAGTCTTGCAAAGACCTCCTGCCGAAGAAAAGGAGGCGGACCCGCATCCCCGACAAACCCAACTACAGCCTTAACCTCTGGAGCATCATGAAGAACTGCATCGGCAAGGAGCTGTCCAAGATCCCCATGCCCGTAAGTGAACCCCGAGAGCTTGCTGCCACCACGCGGGTGCCAAGCTGAAGGTTTGGTTTACTGCAAAGAACGTGAATTATTGCTCCAGGTGGTCCTGCAGGGGTTGTGGCAGCACAGCAGCCTCTGCGCAGGCTGGAGAGCGTGTCACCAACTGGCACACCCGTCCTGGCTGCAATTCGTTTGCTCTTGAAATTGTCCACTGCTATGAGGAGCCAGCACAGCCAGAAAGCACAAGCAGCCAGGCAGGAGAGTCTGTCCTCGGCAGCATGGAGCTGTGCTGCTAATTGCTTTGTGGTAAATGGCTTCAACGTCAGGGCTGTTGCATTAGGGTTTGTTTGAATCTGGTTGGGACTGATCCCTTCTCCTGTACTGGCCGTGGAGAGCCCTGGAGTGCCCATGGGGTGTCCAGGGCAAGCTGGAGCAGAGAGACATTGCCTGAATGTCCTCTGCAAATCCAACCACTGCAGAGGCAAGGAGAGAACCGGGACATCTTGAATCTCTGTGTGTTCAATGATTTCACCCAGGGGCGAGAAGGAGAGACCTTGCTCCTGATCACACTTTCCCCTGTGTGAGTCTGGGGACATGATGCTGGGTGAGCAGCCCCGTGTACCCTTCTCTGTTCTGTACCAGCAGCGTGTTTCATCCACGCACTCCAAGTACCTTTACTTTCCTCGCAAAGAGCTCCCTTGCAGTGAAGGAGGTGCCTGGGGTCAATTTACAGACAGTCCTTCTACCTCTGCTTGCTGTCTGGGCTCGCTCCTTGGGGTGAAGGCTTCCTGCAGGTGTTTAGAGGAGAGGGTTTGCTGGCTGGGGTCTGTCTGGAGAAACCCCTCTTACATGGGCTGCCACAGAGGGTAAGTGGGGAGCACATTTAATTCTTGCAGGTAAATGTGCCTCGTTTACTTAGGCGTATGAGGCCTTTTTGCTCCTACATTTGGAAAAGAGGAGGAGAAATCCCTGCTGTCACTGGTCTGGTCTGGAGACACGCAACTTCCTCTGCATAAGGGCAGGGGCATCCCCCTGCTGGTTTGCACCTGGGGTGGGTTGTGCTAGCTGGTACCACCCAGACACAATGCTGCCCACACCAAAGCTCCTCCAAGGCTGGAGCAGAAAGAGGTTTTCAGAACAAAACAGCCCTGTACAGGCTGCTGCTTTGCTAGCAGGTCTAGGCCAGCCCCGTATGCGGCATGGGTGCCACTGCAGGTAATCTGCTTCCCCAAACCTTATGAAATCCTGGCAAGTTTGGGAGAATATATCTTATTTCTTAGAACAGCACCTGACACACTCGGAGAAAAAGACAGGTTTGTCTCTTCCTTGGGCCATTTCCAGCTGAGATCTGCAGCCCAGTGCTGCCCGTTAGCATTTCTGCAAAAACATCAATATCAGATACAGGCGTGATGGGCACAGAAATAAGTTCAGGACGTGGAATACCAGCAGCTGCGGCACCAACAGGGAGGAAATACCTACATCCCCTACCCATCGAACCGTTTGGGAGCTGCTGAGCAGAGCCAAAGCCTGGCAGCGATGCGTCCTGCCTCGCACAGCAGCCCGGGACCCGCTCAGGGCTGCAGTTCCTCCATCCCTCTCTGGGGCAGGCGGATGGGTTTCCCAGTGAGTGTTCATCAGAGCCACGAAGGGTAAGGAAATGGCTCACCCTGACATCAGCTCACTGTTTGCCCCTCTCTCTGGATCCCTGCCCTCTGCGGTGGGGAAGGGGTTTTCGTCGGAGGGCCGAGAGGCATCGCAGCCCGCACACGGCGTTTCTCTGGGAGATTTGCCCTGAGAGCAAGAAGCTTGCGGTAGGGCACCGAGGGGCCTTTCCGTCTGCCTTCGGTGGCCGTTTCCATTTGCTCTCCGTGTGTTTGTGCCCGGGAGCAGGGGAGGTCACAGCTCGGTGAAGTGAAGCATGGCTGTTTAACGAGGGCTCGCAGGCTGATGGAGCGAGGGAAGATGAGAAGGGAGCAGAGCAGCCAGCTGGGGAAAGGCTGTTTGGAAAGCCGGTCAATTCCAGTGCAAACCAGTACAAACCACTGGTGAGCCCACTGTGCTGCGCTCCACGGCATGGGGTGGCTGCAGCAGGAGCTTCTCCTTTCGTGTCCTTCAACCAATTCTTGGACGTCTGGGAGCATTTCTGAGTCGCCCTCTCCCTCCCTGGGGACGCGGTGGATTGGAAAATCTCCCCCTGCAAACTCCGTGTTCGTTCCTTCATTTTTCCTGTGAATGAACAAATCCGCAGCAGTGAAACGGAACAAAGCAGCTGTAGGGATTTCGCATTTGGAGGGGGTTAATCTTCATTCCTCCCTCGGAAGGTTTTGCTTCGTGGCTTCCTGACGGTGCCGATGGGAAGCTGCAGCTGCCGGCTTTGTTCTCAAGCTGCCTGCTTCAGCAGCGGCTCTCTGGAGTTACCCCGGGCTGGCAGCGATTTGCTTCTCTGCGGATGTGCTGCTGCCCTTTCTGGGTGACTCTGCCTTTCTTGGATGCTCTAAGATCCCTCTTGTTTACAGGTTAAATCCCCGAGTGGGATGATCTGAGGTTTATTTTCTTTAACACAAAACGTGTAACTGGGCTTACAGAAGTGGTTCTCCCATCCTTCAACCATCTGCTCATTCTAAAATGTATTTTTTGATCTGAAATGAAAGCGAAAAGTGAATTTTGGATGGGATCGAGGCAGAACACTTTCCATTCATGCAACAGAAAAATCTCTCTCTTTCTTTCTGTTTTTTTTTTATGATTCTAATTCTTTTCAGAATGAGTAGATTGCTAAAACCAACTGCTTTTTTTTTTTCCTCTTTTTTTTTTTCCCCAAAGACATTTGCAGTGAGAATCCTGCTCAACCTGGCAATATACCACAAACTTCTCCAGTTGACAAAGCGATGATTTGGGGCTGGAAATAAATGCACTGGGGGCTCTTCTGGGACAGAGCAGCCTCTCTGCCCTTTGCCCCGCAGTGCATCACGGCTATCGCTGCCTGCAGCTCACAAACGCGGTGTGGGTGCTGATGTGGGGCTGCAATCCCAGGAGCAGGGATGCCCCTAAATCAGGTTTTTGAGGCTCTCCCAGTCACTGGGCTCCCGCCCAGAGGTGATGGAGGTGGCTGAAGGATGCCCAGGGATGCTCACCTCCACCCCTGTGCCACCTCTTGATCCTGGCCTGATAGATGCTGGTCAGGAAGGAGCTGGGCACTGCTGAGGCTCATTCTGGGAGACATTGGTGCCCAATATGGAGCATGCGTGAGCTGGGACGGTGTCTGGTTAGCCTGCGGGGCTGCCAGCTCCCTGCTGGGCTGTTCCCAGCTCAGCCCAGCTGGGCACTTCAAAGCCCTCAGGCTCTCGTGGCATGGTTCAGGGAGCACGTTATAGCACGAGTCTCTTGCTTTATTTCACAATTGTGTGGCACTGCAGAGGAGGCATGCGTGCAGGGCACCCTGGCACATCCAGCTCCATGCCATGAGCCCCACGCTGGGACAGCCGACGGCGTGGGATGCTGCTGGGGAGCGGGACACAGTGCTGGGGTTAAAGGCAGATTGTGAAATTCCCAGCTTGGCACCTGTCCTGCTTTGCTGACCTCCCTCCTCTCTCCCTGCAGGTAAACTTCAACGAGCCGCTCTCCATGCTGCAGCGGCTGACGGAGGACCTGGAGTACCACGAGCTGCTGGACAAAGCTGTCAAGTGTGAGAGCTCCACGGAGCAGATGTGTTTCGTGGCTGCGTTTTCAGTGTCTTCCTACTCAACGACGGTCCACCGCACAGCAAAGCCATTCAACCCGCTGCTGGGGGAAACCTACGAGCTCGACCGGCTGGAGGAGTTTGGCTTCCGTTCCCTGTGCGAGCAGGTGAGGCTTTTCTCCTTTTTCTCCATCTTTTTCTCCTTCCCCAAAGGAGACCCAACATTTCCTTGCGCTGAGCCTTCCTCCTGGCCGAGACAGCCAGCACGGTGCTCCTGGCACTGGCAGAAGCAGCAGCAAGCACAGCCTGAGCCATCTGCAGGAGCATTGTGTGGCTGTCCCAGCACTGCAGAGCAGGAGATGGGGTTGGAAAAAAGGGAAAGAGAAGAGCATTTGTCACCATGGCAGGTTTCATGGCAGCCTGCTTGGGTCTGGGGTCTCTGTAACATCTGAGCACTTGAACAGCCAGGGAGAAGACCCATCAGTGAAGCCTGCAAGCTGGCACAGTTCCTCCCCGTTTCCGTGCATCAAATGGCTGGAAAAAAACTGAGGATTTTGTTTCTTTCTTGTTATACTGAAAAGTTTTAGTTTCAAAGCTTGGGGGCAACCTGAGAGCCTCTTAACATCCTCGTGTGCTAACCACAGAGTGCATCTGACACGTATCGGTCAAACAGCAGGTCTTAATTAAAAACCTGGAGTGTTTAATGGGTTGAGACCTGTGAAGAAAATTGACTCTTTAATTATGTAGCATGCTTGGCTGGTGCGTCCCATCCTCCTGGGGGCGGCCGGGGCCGTTTATCACCATTGCAGGCAGGACATCGTGTTGGTGGGGGCTCCAGGAGGCGGCTGTGCTGTATCAGGAGCAGAGCAACCACCACATCTTTCAGCGCTCAGCAGCATCAAACAAACCCACAACCCTCCATCACTCTGCAGAGGCCAACGTAGGTCCAAGACCTGCAGCACCACTGAGCAGACCGTGCCCACTGAGAGCCGTGGGTCAGTTGTTTTGTGGGGCTGTGCTTGCAAGCCATGTCTTCCAGGTGCTCAGTCCCCTTTGGCAGGGCTTTGGAGATGCTGCTCTTTGTTCATACTGGGGCAGGAGCCTTTTTGGTCTGGGCGAGGCCATTCAGAGAGCTCCTGAGAGGGGCATGGTATAGGGAAAGAGTTTTGCTGCTACTCTGGACATGGAGCAGCAGCAGGAGGAGACAGTAGGGTCTGCGGTCAGCTCCTACCAGGACACGTAGGTGCAAGCAAAACCACTCCATGGTAACGGCTGCTCGTTGCTCAGTGCTTTGCTCATGGAAAGCTCCGGCCCCAGGCAGAATGGCACCTCCTGTCACATCATGTCCCTCCGTGCCACTGCGAGCTCTCTCAGCTGTGCTGGACGGGCGGTGATGGTGAGCTGGCTGCGCGGGGTCTTCTGGAGATGTCGCCCCTTGCAGGGACAAAAGTAAAGTAGGTAACCTCTGGAACTGATGCCTCTGCTGTCCCTTCATGCCATCTGCCCAGCGTTGGGCAGCTGCGCTTGTCCCCAGTGACACCCATACAGCCTGTCCCAGTTGTGGGATCTCGTGCCGAGGGCTGCAGCAAGCCTGGACACTGCAGACCCGAGTGTAAGGAGCTGCAGCTACGAGGGTGCCTCCCTGTCTGGTGCCACTCCCAGCATTAATTCAACCCTCCCGCCTCACAGCCCAGTTCCCAAACTGGCTTTATGCACAGCTGAGAGAAATGGGGGTCTCTGTTCCCCCTTGTGCCACATCAGCCCTGCTCACCCTCATGGCAGGAAGCAGGTGGGTGCCAACACAGTGGTACCAGGATGCTTGATCCACCCCTTAGCCACCGGCACATCTCATCATCACGTTCTGTACAGTCAGTTTAGCAAGTTTGGTTTATAACCCCAATTTGGGCTGTGATGATGAAGCCTAGTGCTGCCTGTCAGGTACTGCTGGAGAGCCCCGACATCACTCCCGTGCTTGTCATCCCTTTTCCTGTTTCTTCACCCTCCTTCTCACCAGCTTCTTTGTCCCTTTCTCCATCTTCATCTCCCAGATAAATAACCTGCCCTGAATTACTTACAACCCCTGCCCCGGGATGTGCTGGCAGCGTGGGGCGGACAGACAGACGCTGAGCGCACTGCTCCGACTGCTTCTGTTCCCTTGGGAGCAGCAGGTGCTGCTCAGCCCGCCGACCTGCTGAGCAAAGCGTTGATAATCCTGTGCCTGAAATCCAGTTATCCAAATAGGATTTTCTCCCGCTGGTGACTGTGGGGTTTAATGGAGAAGTTTTGGCTCTGCTCACGGTTATAATCCAGCTGCTCGGGGCACTCAGGCTGTAATGACACCGGTGCATGCAGTCAGACAGAAAGGCTGGCTGGTACCTCACGGGCTCTTCCTTCTCTCTTCCAGGTGAGCCACCACCCGCCGGCGGCTGCCCACCACGTCTTCTCCAAGCGAGGGTGGACGTTATGGCAGGAAATCACGATCGCCAGCAAGTTCAGGGGCAAATACCTTTCCATCATGCCTCTGGGTAGGTGACTTGTGCCAAGGGGGTTGGGGCTGGCTCCTGCAATACCCGAGGTCAAAGCAGCATGCCAGTCCCTTGGGCTCTTGTAGGGCTCGATGAATCCCACCCTGAGCATTGTAGGAGTGCGTGTTTGTGCTCCTGGTCACAGACAGTCCTGAAACACCAACCATAACCCTGGAGGTGAAAACTCTGCCAGCTGCAAAGGGAGAATGCTTTGCTTGCTGATGAGGTGCTCAGGAAATATCCTGGCTTAACTCGTGCCGAGGCGGCACCCAGACTGGCCAGTGGGAGGTGGCAGTGGCCAGCAGACAGCCAATTTTGTTCTCCTGCTTGCCCATTAATTGATTTCTTCTTAAATGCTACTTAAAGGCCAACTTGCTGCCTGTTTGAGCCCTCTCCCAGCAGCCAGAGGCAAGAAGCTGCCTCCCTGCAGTGTTGTGGTTTCCTTCTCCCCATCTCGGGGCTGAGCAGCACGCCTGGGGCCGGTCCCCTCTGCGTGGTCTCATGGCACGTTCCTGAACAGCTGCTAAAATAAGAGCTTTTGGGATCAGAAAGAGGGCACGGGACCTGGCGGGTACCACATCTGCTTCAGCACACGGGGAGGGATGGTTGCAGACCTTGTGCTGGTTTGGGACCGATGGGTGGGCACAGGCGCGGTGCTCGGGCCTCCTGTCCTGTCCCCACCCTGAGCCCGGGGCTCTGCGCTCCCACAGGCGCCATCCACCTGGAGTTCCACTCCAGTGGGAACCACTACGTCTGGAGGAAGGTCACCTCCACCGTTCACAACATCATCGTGGGCAAGCTCTGGATTGACCAGGTGGGTGCTCAGGCCGGCCTCGGAGGAGCGGGGTGGTGTGCTGGCCTTGCGGGGCTGGGGCTGGGATGGGTTCGGCCGTGGGGCTGCAGCGGGGAGCAGAAGTGGTGCTGCAGCTGAGGCTGATGTGCAGCTGCACAAGCGGTGACTAATGGCTCATTTGTCTCCTTGCGAAGTCTCTCACTTGCTGTGGTTCTGTGTCTTTTATCTAGTCTGGTGAAATAGAGATTGTTAACCATAAGTCAAAAGATAAATGCCAGCTGAAATTTACCCCCTACAGCTACTTCTCCAGAGACGTCCCCCGAAAGGTACGTAGCCAGAAATCTCCCTGCTCCTTCTGGTGGCCTGGCTGTTCCCTTTGAGCTGGGCTGGGGCCCGCAGGGTCCTGGCCCGAGGGTGGGAGGGATCCCAGCACGGGGCGAGGAGCTGCACGGGCACCTTCGTGTGGTGCAGCTCAACGGGGAGGGCAGCACTGAAATCTGTGTCTGGGACCTGGGCAGGGCTGGATGGGCTGGAGGACCAGCTGCAGGGACTGGGTTGGGATGGGACTCACCTGCTGGGTGCAGCTGGGTGCTGTCCTCATGTCTGAGGACACACAGCACCACTTGAGTCACCAGGTCCAGCTATTTCTCTCCTGGAGGCTGTTCTTCCTCTCTGCACACCTCTTTGTCCCCTGGGCACTTTCAGAAGCCACCAGAGCCACCTCCTGCACTTTTGTCTCTCCTTCTGCCAGGTGACGGGGGTGGTGAGCGACGCTGATGGTAAAGCCCACTACGTCATGTCTGGCACGTGGGACGAGAAGATGGAGTGCTCCAAGATAGTGCACAGCAGCCACGGCAGCACCAGCTCGGAGGGCAAGCAGAAAACCGTCTACCAAACGCTGTCTCCAAAGGTCCTGTGGAAGAAGTACCCCCTCCCGTGAGTCCCATCCTGCAGCGTGGTGTGGTGGGCAGCGAGGTTTTGGGCAGCTAGGTGCTGGTTTGGGCTGAGGTTTGGTTCTCCTGACTGCTGGCTGTGGCAGGCGAGGTGCTGGGTGCTCTGCCTCTCCAGCGAGTCCCTGTCCCATGGGTGACTTCAGCTCTCCGGGGACCAGCCCTGCTGTAGGACACCAAACCAGTGTGCAGCAGCATGAGCGTGGTCCCTGCCTCGGAGACACGGTGCTGGAGTGGTCCCCAGTGGAAAGTGCTTGGCCCTCGGCGCTGAGCTGTCCCCTTCTGCAGGCTCTGGTCTGGCAGCTCTTGGGGGTGGGATGCAGGGCTCCCCTTAAGCGTGCTCCACACACGGTGTTTTGGGGTTCAGAATAATAGATACAGCAGCTTTGGCATGCTGGGGTGAGACAGCAGCACCTGAAGGGATGGGAGCTCTGCTCGAGGCAGGCACCACCTCTGCGGTCCTGACCGGAGCTCTCTGGCTGCAGGGAGAACGCTGAGAACATGTACTTCTTCTCCGACCTGGCCCTCACCCTGAACGAGCCTGAGGAGCGGGTGGCCCCCACGGACAGCCGGCTGCGCCCCGACCAGCGGCTGATGGAGAGCGGCCGCTGGGACGAGGCCAACGTGGAGAAGCAGCGGCTGGAGGAGAAGCAGCGGGCCGTGCGCCGCAGGAGGGAGGCCGAGGCCGTGGAAGCCCTGGAGGAAGGTGGGATGCGACGGGATGGACGCGGGATGGGGAGGAGGGGGTGCCGCGGGGAAACCCCGCTGGGTTTGGGGAGGAAGGACCGACCTTCATCATCTCTGTCCCCACGCAGGGAAGGACTACGAAGGCTACATCCCGCTGTGGTTCGAGCGGAAGGTGGATCCGATGACGGGGGAGCTGATCTGCGTGTACAAAGGCGGCTACTGGGAGGCCAAGGACAAGCAGGACTGGAGCGTGTGCCCCGATATCTTCTGAACTGCTCTGCTTGCTCCAGCCTGGCCGGCCCTGGGCGCCTCTGCAGCAGGACAGGCAGAGGGACAGCGAGGACATGCTGGCAGCATCCTGCCGGCAGGTGACAGTGCAAATAAACACACACACACACTCATGCAGAAATCTGTAAAAGAAAATCTAAACAGGGATTCCAAACCTATTTTTTTATGCACTAATAAATAGCATCCTTTTTTTTTTTTTTTTTAATGGTGGCTTTTTCAGCTACTGATTAGGAATATGGACACGAGAATCTGGTTTGTTTTTAGCCTAGTATATTTATTGCTATCAGGAGTTGCTGCCTCTCTCTTTCAATGCCTCAGCTGTATCGGCTGAGACGTCAACTTCCAAAGATGCTCGCGTCGTGGGGATGCCGTGCATTTGTGTGAGCTCTTTCTTTGACATTTTTTTTTCCTCATTTGTGCGTGGACTTTAAGGAGATTTAAAAAACAAAAAAATCTGCTTCTGGTTCAGGTTCCTTCAAAGTCAAACACAAACAGCTCCAAATCTGCTCAGAAAACACCGGGCGCTGTGGCCGAGGTGCTTGTTCCTGGAGGCTGCTGGTGGTTCCCACAGTGCCCGGTCATCCCAATCAGGACATTTCAGCTGGTGACCATTTTTCCTTTTTGTTTTCACTTTAAAGAAGCCTTTGAGCAGATTCCCCATGGTCTGCTGTGTTTAGTCAAGGTTTGGGACTGTCTTTAACGTGATGCTTTGTGATTGGAGTGAGGTTTGGTTTGGTTTTCCCGTACCTGCATCCGAAGGGGGCTGAGACAGCGAGCTGGCGGGGTGTGAGGAGGTGCTTGAGCACAGAGTGAAGAGATTTGTTGCCCAGCGAAGCTTTGGGGCTCACAGACCAGCTCTCAGCTCTGAGTCGCTGCAGGACTGACGGGTGGCAGGAGCTCTGCTGTCAGAGCGGCTCCCGGGAGGCAGCGTTTGTCCTGCTTTCCCCTCCCCGTGTCTTCCCCAGTTTGCAGGTTTCAGGTCATGGCTAGAACACCCCTCGTGCTGCTGGATGGAAACAGCAGGATTCCTGCAGCTCTTCTCCTGGAAGAGCTGAGCAAGCCCTGCAGGTGATGGGTGAGGACCAGCAGTGAGCGATGCTTGGGCACTGGGCATGCCTGGTCCCCTGGCGCAGAGCGAGGACCCAGGAGATGACAGACAGATCCAGTGGATCCCGCCGGGACAGAGGGAATTGGAGGTACCTGCACACCTGCCTTTGCCTCCTTAGATTTCATTTTTGGTGTCTTCTTTGGGTGTTCATCATATCACGCTGACTGCTCCCTCCCGCGGGTCAGAGGCCACCTGTAGCCGGACTGTCACATCCACATCGGAAGATAATTAGCAATAATGAACTTTGAGGCAATGGAAACTGGAAAACCCAGGCTGCACACGGAACACTTATGCAATCAGGTTCCTCTTACCGTCAGTCTCCTCCTGGTCAGCTTCTCCAGCACCTCCATACCTGTTATTTACAGCAAACCCATGTGTACAGTATATATAGACCCTGTATGGCGTAACAGTAGTGAGTGGCTATTGGAGTGGCAACACCCGCTGATCTCAATGTACCCCTTAATCTTATTTATTTGCTTCTAATTTATATACATATATATAAATATATAAAAAAATTATTTTGCTTAAATTTCTATGGTACACAATAGATAAAAAATGATGAAGACAGAAGCGTCTGTCTGAGTTTTTGTAGTACGACTACGGCCATTTCCCTAGGCTTGTCCCGAGGTATGGTGTAGGGGTGATGGTGATTTGTTCCCGAAGCAGAGAAGCAACATTTTGCTCCGAAGCTCTTCAATGACCCAAACTGCCACGTGAGGTTGGCCACAGCTGGCGTGAGCTGCACTGTGTCCCGTCCTGGGGCCGGGAGGAGGCTCCGTGCCCAGCCGTCCCGCTGCACTCGGGACAGCAGAAGTGGCACGGGGTGGGTTGCTCCACTGGATGGGTTTTGTAAAGTGGAGTAGAGGTGGAGCACTTCCAAATGCCTTATTTTCCTTGTGTTGTCAATGTAAGCGTTATGCCAGGGCTGGGAAGGGCGAGGAGCTCCGGGCTGTCCCAAGACCTGGACCCGAGCGTCCCCGTGGCAGAGGTGACGTTGCTCAGGGAGTGTTGGCACCGAGTGTCCTGCTGGGCTCTGGGACACCGGGAGCTCCTCTGCAATGTTTCCCCGGATGTCTCTCCCAAAATCACCATCACGGACACTACACAGCTTAGCAGAGCCTGGGGAGTGTGAGGAGCACCCCCAGAAACAGCAATCCCCCATTTTTTTAGGCTAATTTTAAAAATTGCAATATCTTCCAGAGATCATCTAGCGGCAACGCTTAATCTGAGCACCATTTCCTGATCTTTCTACCCGCCTCACCCCCCCAAAAAAATTAATGTCATTCTACTGTAAATGCTGTTGAATGTATTTCTTTTTGAACAATATGTTGTGAGTGATCCCTCTTCTCCTACACGGTAATAAAACTTGGATTCAGGAGTTTTAAAAGGCGCAGTGCTGAGGTTATCGCTCGCCCCCGTCCCCCCCAAATCTGCAGGTGGAGGTCCTGGGGGAACCCTGAGGTGGGCACATGGTGGTTGAGGGGGCCGGGGAAGGGACCACAGGAGGTGGCCTGGAGAAGAAGGTTGTCCAAGGGGAGGAGGATCATGGGAGGGGGACATGGAGTGGAGGCCCAGAGACGAGGAGGCCGGGGGAAGGGTTGTCCGTGGAGGAAGGAGGATCAGGACAGAGGCTGCCCTGGGGAGGAGATGGTCCAGGGGGCAGGAAACGGGGCCAAGGGAGGAGGTGGCCCAGCGGAGGTGGTCTGAAGGAGATGGCCAAGGGAAGGTGCCTGGGTAAGTAGGGACAGGAGAGGTGGCCCAGGGGAAGAAGTTCTCCATGGATGGTGGCCCAGAGGAGGAAGAGGAGCAGGGAAGGGGTTGCCCAGGGAGGCAAGAGGGCTGGGGGAGGCGGGAAGATGGCCCAGCAGAGGTGCAGGGGAGGAGGACCAGGCTGCGAGGGATGGCAGAGGAGTCCCAGGGGACGGCTCTGAGGGAGGAGGCCCAGCAAAGGTGGAGGAGGCCCCGGGACAGGAGATGGGGAGGGGAAGCCCAGGGCAGGCCTAGACTTGGCCGGGCCACGGCGACGTTGCCAGGTGACAGACAACAGCGTAGAAGCCCTGCCGGAGCTGTACCGGGAGGAGCCCCCTGCCCGCTCTGGGTGCCGGCAGCGGGCCGAGGGGCCAGCAGGGCCCAAACACCCCAGTGGGCTGGCCCTCATCTCCAGCAGGTGGGTGAGCCTGGCTGCCTCGTTCTTGGCACGTTCACTCTGAAGCCTAATGAGCACGCTGAGCCTTTGAGGGCAGAAGCTGTGCGGCGTGGAGCTGAGGTGTGGGGGCCCGGAGGGGATGATGAAGCACCAACACCAGGGTGCTCCAGCCCTGACCCACCCGCAGTGCCAGGGCACTGGGGCACACAGCAGAGCCTGCGACACCTCTCCTGATGCCTTTGGTATCTCCAGGATGGCCGGTGAGTGGGGACAGGGATTCTTGCAGCCGCTGGCGAGGGCGACGCGCAGAGCATTATGCAGCTGTCACCATTTAAATAAAACAACAGCGCACCACAGAGCCCAAAATAGCAAACGCTAGAGAGCAAAAGGCCACCCTGGGATCCCGTGGCTGACACGCAAATGTTGCTGGAGGGGTGAGTGCTGGGGCTTTGCAAAGGGCACGTTGGGCCCGGGAACCTCACGCTCAGGGGTTGCTTCCTTGTCACAGCAGTGGAGCTTGCAGCATCCTGCCTATGTGCCCTGTGCTGAGCCGTGCTGCTGTGCAGTGCCTGAAAAATTAGCTTGCCCCCCAGAAAAAGCCATGTAACAGAGTTTTCTTTGTCCCTGTTTTGGAAGCAGCTCAGGGTTGGGCTCTGGCTGGGGAGGCTCAGGGCTCTCTGCTCTTCCATGGCGCAGAGCTGGTGGGACGTGGCTCCTGGAGGCAGCGTCGGGGCAACGGGAGCAGCTCCAGCTCTGTCTGCACCGAGGACTTGGCTGCCGCATTTTGGGAGGGCATGGTGGAGCCCGCAGTGTTCTTCGAGGGGGAGGAGGACAAGGCCCTCTCTTTCCCTACCAAGGATGATGGTGATGGGCAGAACCTGTCCCTCTCCGTGGGACCAGGCTGTCCCTGGTGGGACATGTCCCCACGGCTGACGAGAAGGGAGAGCCTGGAGTCCCTGGGAGTGAGGATTTCCAGGCTGAGCCAGATCAGAGCTAGGACAGCCCGAGGGGGTCCCTGCCTGGCCCCCTCCAAGGGGGACACGGGGCATCCCCAGAGGCCCCCAGGCAGCTCGGCCAGCAGGAGGAGGGCCGGGACCAGGGAACACTCCAGGAACAAGCCCACGGAGACCAGACATCAGCAGCCAGCAACTGTCCAGGGGTGGCGAGGAGCGGACGGCACCCTCACAGTGGAGAAGGAAGGAAGTGGCGGCAGGCAGAGGAGAGCTCGCTGCCCGTCTCACCGTGAGTCGGGGCTGGCCCCGGGGTACAGGGCCTGGAAGAGGATGGGGGGACCGGGGCCAAGCAGGGCACAAGGGAAGGGTGGCAGGGGCTGGATCTGGGGTGTCCTAGAGGGTCCAGGCAGGAGATGTGCTGGCAGGAACCAGCCCTCACTTGCTCATGGGGTTTGTGTTGTCCCCCCAAAACGCCGTGTGGTCCCGTAGGTACCGAGGCAGCAGCGGGACCCTCCGGCAGATGCAGCCCCCACTCCAAGGTGCTGAGCTTCGTGTCCTGCCCAGGCGGGGTGACCCAGCCCCAGTGGCGGCGCGGGAGGCTGGCAGCCGTCCTGTCCCACAAGGTACCCATGGGCACAGCGGGGTGGTCGGGGCGGCTGCTGCCATGTGGAGGGGACACGGCTGGGATGTCCCCGTCCACGAGTCCCAAGCAGGACCTGGCAGCAGAGAGCTTGCTGGTGGCCATAGGAAGGGTCGGCATGAGGACATTGATCAAAGAAATGAATAATTGCAAATTAAGACCTGAAGGAAAACCTTCCAGTACTCAAGAACAGTTCATCATTGTGGAAGTCGTTACCTTCATCAAGTTAATTAGCTGTATAAGTGCTGGCTGCATGTGATAGCACTTCCCAAGTGTTCGTGGATTGGTGTTGCTCACCCATGTCCATCTCCATCCCTCCAGCTGCTGTCACTGCGCCGGGCCCTGCGGAGGAGCCAGGAGAGGACGCAAGAGCTGGGAGCTGGTGCTCGGGGGACCTGGAGAGAAGGGGAGAGAGGCAGGTGTGCCACAGACCTCTGGGACTCATCCTGCTCTGAGGCTGGAGCCACAGCCCTGAGGATGGGGCTGAAACCCTACAGGGTCCCATGGGTGGGCTCCGGGGAGTTCCTGAGGGAATGTGGGTGATGCTGTCCCTGCAGCAGGGCTGGCTGGGTGCTGCTGGCATGGACACGGGAGTAGCTGGACCTGGAGAAGGTGGTGGGCACCCCAAGTTGGATAAAGCAGGGTGGGGAAGGGGGGAGGGGGTGCTCTGGGGGAGCTGGGGGACAGCAGGGTGAGGGGCTGGGCTGGCCAGGGCTGCGGCTACACGGGGAGGGAAGTGTGGAGCTGCTTCTGGGTGGAAGAGGTGGGAAGTGGAGAAGGGGGAGTCCTGTCTCAGCAGGGGCTCTCAGAGAGGCTGTGATGGGGGCACTGGGCAGGCACGAAGGGCAACGTCGGCTCTGCAAGACAAGAAACTGGAGCTGCAGGAGGTCGGTGCGTGCTGTGGGTCTGGGGCTGCGTGGGACGGACTCGGGGAGGGAGGGAGCGGGGCCCTTGTCGAGGTCAAGCCCCTCCAGCCACCTGAGTGTCCCGTATTGGGGTATGGCCAAGTACCCAAAACAGTTTAAAGAGATAGGATCCATTGGGAAAAGCAGCCCTGTGGCTGTGTCCAGGCCTGGCTGGTTGGGCTGCAGGCTGGGAGGTCCGTCATGGCACAGGCAGGGCTTGCAGCTCCGGCGGTGCTGGCACAATGCTGGTCACCGCTGTTCCCACACTGTCCACCCAGCCTGAGCCTGTGTCAGGGGGACTGCACGTGGGAAGTGCCTTGCTGGGCCTGGGTGATGTGCTGGGGTGACCCCATGGGTTGGGGACCTGTCTCTTCATGCAGAGGCTCCGTGAGCTGCAGCATCGAACCTGCTCCCTCCTGCGGCAGCGGCTGGAGACACTGGAGCGGCTCCGCGTGCTGCTGCGGGAGGAGGAGGCGGCCGCGCCTCAACAGCTCCAGGAGGCTATGGAGAAGGTCAGGGAATGGAGAGGGGTGGTGGCAGTGCACAGTGACTGTGTCGCCTCCTGTGTGCCCTGGGTGGGGGGACAGGGACACGTCCCCATGGGAGCTGGTAGCTCTGGGGCAGGACCCACTCCCTGGCAGTGCCACAGGGAGGGTGGGCTTTGGACAAAAATAACTAGAGAGCAGCCACAGTTGCTCTTCCATCAGGCCCCGCGACGGGGATGGGTGGGGGCTCCTTCTCTGCTCAGCAGTGAAGTAGTTGGGATCTGTGGCAGGCATCAGCCCTGGGGGAAATCCTGGTTCCCAATCCCTGGAGCCCGCAGCTTGGCAATGGGGGTGTCTGTCTGGCTCCTTTCCACCACGCTCTTACCCTGTCTGTGGGCTCCAGAACAGTAGGGCCGGCTGTGCATCTGTCCATGTGCAGGAGCGGGCCCAGAGGCAGCAGTGGGCCTGGAGGCAGCAGCAGGAGCATTTTCACCAGGAGAAGGTGGCAGCGGTGGGAGCCCTGGAGAAGCCGCTGGCCCAGGTGAGTGCTCTGCAGGAGGCAGGGATGTGCAGGGTGGGTGGGATGTGGGAGCCCCCCTCTTTGTCCCCCCTCTTTGTCCCCCCTCTTTGTCCCATCTGAACCGGGACTGAAGACGTCACCTGTGTGCAGAGATGGAGCCAACGTCAGTGCCTCTGCTCTGCTGCCTTCCCGTCCCCAAGCACTGCACCCGGCCTCCGGCAGCATGGCCCTGGGTCCCTGGGGCTCCTGCACCATGTCCAGCGCTGTCTGCAGGAGCTGCAGTTGGATAAGACACACTGCACGGGCATCCTGGAGCATCCTGAAGTCTTGGGAGGAGAGCTGGGCACCACAGCAAGCGAGGAGAAATGGGGACAGCCTGGGACAAGGCACTCGCCCCCCACTGCAGCCTCACCCAAGCAAAAGGTGCAGAGCTCCACTGCCAAACACTGCAAGGGGGGTTGTTTGTAACCTAGGGACTTTGGGCAGATCCCATCACCATCATGTGGGGTTAAGGGACACTGGGGTCATCTGAGGGACCTGCTGCTGTAGGGAGACCTGCTGGTGGTAGGGCCACGGAGATCCTAGGGAAGTCCTCCTCTGGGTTTGCTTGGACCAGGCCTGGGGTCCCTACACACCTCTTCCCACTCTGCAGCTTCTCCTCTGCTCTCCTCAGCCTCCCATCTCCTGCCCTGGGATGTGGCCATGGGACACAGCTCAGGCAGGCTGGCAGTGGCATTTCCCTTTCTGTGCCACCGTGCTCATCAGTTCTGGCTCTTCCTCCCTTGCGGCAGAGTTTCCTGATACCAGACACCCCACACTGCAGCAGGAGCAGCAGGAGGAAACATGACTGCAAGAGTCGTCGTCTGCTGTGACAGGGACTTGAGCTGGGGCACGGAGGTGCTGAGACATCCCTGGCTGCTCCATCTCCCCATGCATGCCCAGAAGGACAGGACATGAAGCTGCTGGACCCTCCCTTTGCAGGACATTCCCCACAGACCTTCCCCAATGGAAACTTCCCTTCGGGTCCTCCTGGCTGTGCTCCTTTCCAGAGCTGGTGGCTGAGGGACAACATTTGTCTTAGGTGCAATTGGAACGGGTCTGGGTCTCCACCAGGCTGTTGTCCAGGTCCAGCCAGGCCAACACTGGAGCCCTACCAGCATCTTTACTTTCCTCACATTCCCTTAGGAACTTGGGGGTGGAGAGGCCCTGACCACAGGGTTGGCTGTGGAGTGGGGCTGTGGAGGATGCTCTGGGGTTGGGAAGAGTTATGGGGAAGGAAAAGAGGGTACAAGGGCTGGAAGAAGGCTTGTGCCTTTGCAGGGCAAGGTGGAGGCTGGGGCCACACACACTTTGCAAGCAGGATGTGGGCTCGGGGTCAGTGAATCCTACACTGAGAAGAAAAAGCATTTCAGGTGGAAAACAAAGTCTTCAGCTGGCAAGTGCCTGGTCAGCAGGAGGCAGGGCTGGCAGGCAAGGGGAAGGGGGCTCAGGAGATTTCTCATGCTCTGGGTGCCCCAGGGGAGCTCAAGGGAGTGGAGGCAGGTCCCTGGGCTGGGCTGGTTTGGTGCATCCACAGGACTGAGCTTCCTGCAGATCCTGCTCCTGCGTGCGAGAGAGGAGAAATCTGGCTCCAGCTCCCTCCAGCTGCCCCAGGCACCTCGGCCCCTGCTCCTGGAGCTTCAGGTGTCCCCAGGCAAGCAGGACGTGGCCAGGCAGCCAAGCCAGGGGCACTGGCCCCGGGATGGCTGCAGGCAGAAACAAGGGGAAAAAAAAAAAGAAATTTTTTATTTTTAAAAGCTTTCATTCCATTTGAAAGAGGAGAAACCTTTTTCTCAGTCTTTGCACATCACATTTGAGAAAATACCGTTCTTAATTTGCAGGAGAATGTCCAAGGAGAGCTCCTCTCCTTGCAAAGGGGGGAAATGAGAATTTCTTGCAGCACTCGATTATGCTGTGCCTCCTGCCAGGGAATGAGAACAGCAATATTTGTGTGCTTTCTTTCCAATTAAAATAAAAGTTATTTTTTCTGGAATGTTGGACTGGGGAGGTTTCTGAAATTACCTATGATGCACAGCCCTTGCTAAAGTTATTGCATTTTTTTAATTTTCACAAAGAGAACTGTGGTGAAAGATACCATTTTTTTTTTTTTTCTGAATGGCTTTTAATTGAAACTCAAAGGCTTGCAAGGCCCCGTGGACGTCTTTGCAAGCAGCAGCCTGAGCTTCCTGGTCAAAGCACATGAGAGTTACCTATCCCTTAGCAGGAGCCGGGTGCAGGGCTGGCTCCCAGCTCCCTGGGTGATCACAGCCACATTTCCATTGCTATTACTCTCTGTTATACGCATGGAGGTTTTGACCTCGGGGGGAACTTCACTGACATCTCAGGCTTGAGTGCACCAACACGTGTGGCTGTCGGGGCACACAAACAGGGCTGGTTCATCACCTTCTGCTTCTCCAGCGAGGGCTGCGAGGAGGTGGGGATGATGGATGGAAAGGGTGAAGGATCACTGGGAAGTTTGGAGCTTGCATGGTCACTTGCTTTTGAAATCAGGAAGTGGAAAAAGAAAAGCCTTCTCCATCTGCATGGGGTAACAAAGCCTTGCAGAGATGTGATGAGCTCTTAAACCCTTCATTTTTGGCTTCTCTGTGTTTAAAACCCTGCCCGGAGCAGGGCCGCTCATGCTCCCACAGCCCTCCAACAGGCAGCAGCACACCCCAATCTCCTTTACACCTGCAGAAATGGTTGGAGAAATAAACTCACAGGAGTTAAATGATTTCCTTATTTATTTATTTTAATTTTGATGTTTTGTGGCGTCTGTGCTGAACTCTGTCTTCCCCAGCAGGCAGGGTTATGCCAGGTAAAGATGTGTTCCCCAAAGATTAGTGTCTCTATGACAGAGACACTGAGTGCTGAAAACTCCTAAATTCCTGGAAACGGTGATGCACACTGTGTAATGTGGATGAAAATGCTAGGTTATAGCTGTATATAAGTATATACAACATTTAAAACAAGTTATATAAAAATAGCAGCTGGAGATGCTGAATAAGTATGGATGAGAATTGGTAGAAATAAAGAATTATTAGGTAGTAATAAAGCATTATTAGAATTAGAATATTAATAGAATGGAATGTAATAGAATGAAATAGTTAGAACAGGACAGGGCAGGACAGAACAGAACAGAATGGAATAGAACAGAATGGAATGGAATGGAACGGAATGGGATGGAACAGAACAGAACAGAACAGACCTTTGCTGAGATCTCCCCAGCCCTGCCCTTGGTGGAGGCCACGAGCCTCCGAGTGGTGCAGCTGAGGCTCATGCCTGGGGGAAATGAATTGAGGCCAGACTGCTACTCGAAAATCTGATGTTTTTCTACTGTCAGCGGAGCTTCCTACCCACAACAGTGCTGCTTAGCTGGAAGATTACTTGCCTTCTGCTTGAGTGATTTTGTGTGTTTTTATGGAGAGTGCTCACCCATTAGAGATATTTACTTATGAAGAGCATCTCCTAATGCCTGGGGATTGCAGATACTTGTAGTTCCTGGCTGATATATTTTCTTTGCACTAAGTTCTCCCTCTGAGGAAGGCAGGGTAATCAGTGGCATCCCCTACTCACGTGAACAAGTCCTTCCTGAGGCAGGCAGGGAAGTGAGGAGCAGTTGTGTCAGGCTAACGATGTCCCAGTGAGGCTGGAGATGTCTGGGTAATCAGTGGCATTTGTCACAAGGGAGATGTCATTCCCACCCTTCTGCCGGAGCTGCTGGTGAGGGTAATTAGCTAGAATTATTGCACAGACATGTGTGGAGTGCCTGCATCTCCTGCGTGCTCTTAGCAGGGCTTCTCCCAGTGCCTAATAGCTGCTGCCTGTGTTACAAGCCTGAATGGGAAGGGGTTGCAGCGACAAGCAGTGTGACCCAGGCAGAAAAAGGCTGACATCCTTATTCGTCAGTGATTCTGGCTCCAGACATGGTCTTACAAGGGCAAAAGCTGCTGCTGTGCACAGTGGATATATGTGGACCAGCAATAATGCGGCTTGGCCAACATCCTGCAGCAGGAGCCTTGGTCCCACAGGGCCCGAGCATCCCTGCCGTGGGGCTGGAAGTATGGGGCTCTGCTGGTCTGCAGCTGCCCTCAGGGCACCTCAGCTGAGAAAAAGGGCACCAGGGGAATGCTTGTCACTGCCAGGGAATGGGATAGAGGTGCTTGGGTCTATGTATTTCATACATTTCGCCCTGTGCTCATTAGACTTCCCTACTTAAACCGTGCTGGTTAGGCAGAACCATCTGGAGCCGTGATAAAGCCTCCCATCACTAGTATGAATTACAGGCAAGGACTAATTGAAGGTGTGTTTGCTTTGTGCTGACATAAGCTGGTGCTCATGCTGGTTTTTGGGGGTGGCAGTTAATTTTAGTCCCATCTGAATGCAGCAGTTTCCTGGGAAGTGCCAGGTAAGCAGACAATTTCTGCTTATGACGAGAAATACCCACAGCTCCTAGTCAGTGTTGACTGCATGGAGTGGCACTTGCCTTATGTAAATTAACTAATTCCCACTATTCCAGGGCAATACTGGTTAATCAGATGTATTTCTGTGATTAGCGCAACTAAATCCAGCCAATCAATAGGGAGAGTGGAGCATGGTGATTTTAGGCAAGTACATTTAACACTTGCTGATTAATTTCTATGATTCTGAGACAACATCAGCCCGTAAGAGACATTTTTCTCCTGGTTAGTAATTAGTGTCATACAGTAATGCAGTGTGCAGTAGTGCTTAACTAACAGCATATTTGCTGCCTACCATCTAATTCCAATAATTTCTGGAGGATGCCACTAAATCAGAAGCATTTTTGCCGATACTGCCTCCCTCCATTTCTAGGGTATCTGGGGTGATCAGGGTGAGCTGCAGCTGCTCACCTTTTCCTCTTTAAGTCATTCAGTTACTAAAGCCCCCTCAACCAGCAAGCAGCGAAGAGCATTTTTCTCTTGGAGGACAGCTGCTCTCAGAGGGGGGCTCAAGTCTGGGTGGGTGGGAGACCTGCTCCTCTGATGGCCCCATGGATCCCCCAGGGGACAGCGGGCTTTCTGCTCCTTTTTCCTCCTGTTCCTCCACATACCCATCAGCTCAAATTGTGTTTATAATGCATAATTCAATCATTGGCATGAAATGGGGGATACGGCTGTTAAGCAGGGCTAGGCTTGTCTTATGCTGATTAATTCTCTAAATTTCTGGGTAATTGGATTTATTAGATGCATTTCACGCTTACGCAGAACAATTCCCATCGCTGTGCAGGACGTTGCTGTGCTGCCTGGTGGTACCACTCTCTGCTGCAGGCATCTGCTCACTGGGACCACTCTGTGGCCCCCTTCCAGTGGGCCAGAGCAGAGCTGTTTTTGGCTGATCAGCCCCCAGCATCCTGAGGAATTCCCCACAATGTTCTTAATGTGCCAACCTGCAGCATTTGGATGCAGGCAGTGCTTTGGACTGGCCGGGCTGAATGGGGCCAAGGTGGCCGCAAGTGGTGCAAATAAACACCATCACCTCTACAAGGGGCCAGGATGTCTGCTTTCACTCTGGGTAAGGCACTCTGCTTATTCCTGGCAATTCTGAGCAAGGAGAGTGATGATGAGCCACCCTTACCTTCCAGTGGCAGTTTCTCACCTTTCTGATAAATTCTGTGAGGACATTTTTTCCTAGCCTAGCACATCCTGAGTAATGATGGCTGAGCTGAGACATGGGTGGGTTTTAGCAAGGATTTCCCATTGGTCCTAGATAATGTGGATTAATCAGAGTTGTTTTCCTACCAGTGCCCACCATCCCTGAGGAGGTGCCCTTCCCGTGTGCCCTGCCATCAGTCCCCAGGGAGCAGAGGCCGGTGCCTCGCCCTGTGCTTCCCCTCCCCAGGGAGTTGCAGGGAGCAGTGAGGCCATCTCTGGGCCTCCCCTTCTCCAGCCTAGACAACCAGAATATTTTATCCCCATGGACCTGTAGGTGATAGACATTTCTGTGCTGCCATCAGCAGTTCCCACGTCCCTGGAAGAATCTGAGGAGCTGGAGATATTCCCCTGATGGAGCACCGTGCAGCTGCTCCCATTTTTCCTTTGGGAAATGTTGGATGTTCAGAGTTGGATATTCTCTCTACAGATTGCTTTCCTGTATTTCTGGAACACATTGTGTGTTCGGTAGCATTGGGTGACCATCCTTCCCCATTCAACACTGGATGACCGTCCAACCCCATAAAGAGGTGTCCCACCCAGACACGATCCAAAATGCTCAAAGCTCTTCTGCATGCTGACTTGGACCATGTTCTCGCATGTACTGATGGTCTTCAGCAAGCATAGGTTTAGAAATGAACCTCATGGAGAAGGGCCCTCCCACCCGTTGCCCATTTCCTACCATAGACTTGGGTGCTGGGTGCAGGGCTGGTTGTGGCTGCCCCCCTACATCAGAAATGTTGTTGATTCATCCACTGGGAAAAGAGAATAGAGGAAAAAATCAAACAACTAAACAGAAAACAAATCTCAAGCCACCCGAGGGGAATAAAGGAAAGATGTTGCTGCTTCTGTGACATGAGAAACTGGACAGAAAATTGAAGAACAGAAGAAAAGAAAAATGAAAGAAAGCCACTGCCATGTTGTTCCACCAGAGGGATCACATGAAAAAAAAAAAAAAAAAAAAAAAAAAGATGAAATACGATGGTAAAGAAATGAGAAAGATGAGAAACAATATTTGTCACTATTTTATCCAGCAGGGAAAAAAATGATAAGAAATGAGATAAAGGCTGGTGCTGCTTTGCAGCTCTTAAGGAAGGCGACACATGAGGAGCAGCAGTGCAGGAAAAAAAAAAAACTGTTTTCTGGGATAAAATGGGGAAAAACCCTTTCACTTTGCCCCAGAGAAAAAGTGAAGCAAAATAAGAGAAATTCTGGGGGGAGTGGGAAAAAAAAGGAAAGTTCAACATGATTCACTGAATAAAAAAGGAAGTATGAATAAGGTGAGGAAGAATATAAAGAAAAACAATTAGAAATGCTATGGAAGTGAAAAAAATACACTTAATGGCAGCTTTTCTTCGGTGAAAACCTTGATGCTGGAACAAAATATTGGAAAAAATAAGTTTTTTTTTTTTTTTTTTTTTTTTTTTTTTTTTTTTTTTTTAGGTATGAAAAATATCAAGAGAATCCAAAGGAAAAGGTCATGAATAGAAACACATATTAAACCCCTTTGATGAAAACAGGGAACTGTCAGTAAATGGAGAAGAAAAAGAGCAAGAAAGAAGGAGGTGTTACTTGGCCTTCCCGGGGAGAAAGGAGAACTGCGGAAATGCAGATGAGAACCCTGTCTTCCCCACCAGTGGGTGAGATAATGAAAGCTGCATGTCTCCCCTTCTCCTTGTGAGACCAACAAAAATACAACAAAATGAGGAAAAATCAAAGGAGATTAATGACTCTTCAGTTCTCAGGGGAAAAAAAATGTTCAGAATAATTGAAAAAAAGAAAAAGAAGAAACAAATAAGAAAAGACTCACCCCTGGAGTAAAAATGATCCAGTTCCCCTTGAATGTGGGATCAGCCCCATGTGTGAACATGTCCCTGTGCAAACCAGCTTGAGGGCTTGGCATAGGGAAACTGAGGCACATGTGGTGCTCCCTGCTATTTGCCCTGCTGCTTCTCTGCCTGCCCTTAACCCCACTGGGAAACTGTTCCCATTTAATGTTTCACTGACAAACAGAAAGCTCCTGGCCATAAAAACTCCTTAGGGCTCGAGGGAATGAGAATAATCGTTGCCATCAAAAGAAGAGCCTTATTGCTTAATGTTCCAATGCATTCACTGTTTTTTTTCCCCATTCTTTCAGCAACTTTAATAAAAATGTTGAAATGATTTTCAAGAGTTGTTTTTACGACAGGCGACAGCCAGTAATAACCTGACACCTGACATATTTCATGCATGCTGTGCAAGAAGGACTTCCTTTACCCTGCTCAGCATGGCACTTCATACTCTCCTTTACATTTTACAGAGCGCAAAGAGCCCCTGATTTGCAGATGAGAGCCTCTCTCAACCTGGTAGCTCCTGATTTATGCAAGTCACTGCTAAGGAAATCTTGCACAAATCCTTGTGTAGTAAAAGCCTGCTCTTGCTGATGCCCCTCCTGGCACTTCTGCAACCCCGGCTGGGGTTGCTTTGCTCTTCTGGAGCTTGGATGCTTGCTCTTGCAAAGGACAGTAAATCACATCTTCCAGCAAATCCTCTCAAAACCAGGGATAACCAACACACAATATGGCTGTGAAAGGGCCATCACTCTGTGATGTTATAGTCCAAGCACATTCATGGGTGCTTAATGGAGGGCACCCACTGTAACGCCGCAGGGAAAACCACTTTGTGCTCTGCTAATTCATAGGAGCTCCTAGAAGAAATTAAGATGGTTATTGTGGTTTTTGTTATTGTTGTGTGATTTTTTATTTTTATTTTTATTGTTATTATTTTTTAATCTAATTACCTGCAGAAGATGCGTATAATGTCTGCTGGAACTATGCAAAGTTCTTGCTTTAATTAGAACTATAAGAAATACAGCAATCAGGCAAGCAGCAAGGAAATCTCTGCCATCACTGAGCCTTGCCTTGGAGCTCTGGCTGCAGACACGGAGCCCAGAGGAAGACACAGATAGAAGGAAAGTCCTCAGGATAGCGTCCTGTGGCCTATGGCTTCCTGTGGCCATGCACACAGCATCCATCCAGCTTAACACCGGTGGGTTAAAAGCCAGCTAGGAATCAAATCTGGGCATCCAGTCTTACTGCAGTTAATGAGTATAGACCGGTTGCATTGGTCGTTGCAGGCAGGTTCTCTTCTTACCCCCTAAAACTAGCTTATTTGGAAGCTCTCCCGTTTAGATGATCCCCACTGGAGACAAATCCCACCCTGGTGGCTGTTGCAGGCAAAGCCGAGCCGCAGAGGGGCTGTCCCCACTAGGTGGCAAGTTTGCGCCGCGCAACGCCGCGCTCGGCTCTGCTCCTTCACACAGCTCTCGGAAAACTGCAAAGGCATCAGAAAAAAAGGCAGCAGGTCGTATTTACTTAGAGACTTAAAGGATTTTTCTGCTGCAAAAAACAACAGGATATAGAGCAGCATCAAGCCTATAAGCCAAAGTGGCAAATGCAAGAGCAGCTGGGCTTTGCTTCAGAGGGACACACCGCTCCCTTCTGGGACAGCTGACTGCTCAGCTCATATGAAACCAAGGCTGAGTATATCCGGAGTGTGACAGACTTTCTTTCCCCTAGAACGCGATTGTTTCCAAAGCATTACCTTATTTATATTTTTATTTGTTTATTACTGCCTGATGGTGGTGGACAGACCAACCTATGCAAAAGCATGAAGACCTGGCATGGAGAAATAGCAACAGCCAGGGCTCAAATCCCACAGGACATTTCTCATCTGACATCTACAGGATCCAAACCTTGGGTCCGGCACCCAAAAACCATACCCTTAGCTTTAAGCTTGGGCTTATATGTTAGCCCCACAAAGACAGGATAAGACAGAGCTACTCTTGCCCTCTTGGACCACTCCTGTCTGCACAGGTGCTGGTGTTACCTGACTCTATCATATTCACAGTCAAAGCAAGCAGCTGGGAGAGGGAGTTGGTGTGTGAAATTCTTTATAGTCCTCATGTGTAAAGCAGATGGAAAATGCTCCTCTATGTCAGGACCAACCCCTTTCAGCAGCACCTGGACTGCAGTGTCCAACGGAAAAAAAAAAAAAAGAGGATGGAAAAATCATGCATTAAGCACTCTGGTTATGAATCATAATCATCACTGACACTCATGGACTGCTTGTGAGGCTGCTTTTTTGTGCTCTGCATGGAACAACTCCAAGGAGAAACCGGAGGCTACTTTGTCCTCAGGAGCAGGGGGAGAGAAGCACCGAAAAGGCAGAGGCACCTTTTGTGTGTGGCGACAGGGTGAGCAGAATGCTAATGCAGCGGGAGCTCCTTCTCATACATAGGAAGTGCCTGAAATGGAGAAGCAAAACCCAGTTTTTGCTAGAAACGAATTTCACTAAACAGTTCAAAGCCTAACAGAAATATTTGAAGAGGCTGTAATTGAATTAGAGCTGATGGGGAAAGGCTGAGGCTCAGAGCTGCGAGGGACTGTGGAGGGAGGTGCATGGGGGCACAACAGGCAGCAGCGACCTCCAGCCCAGCACCAGAGGAGGAGATGCATCCATTCTCTGAGGATGATAAGGTGGGAGCTGGCAGTCCCAAAGAGGACTTTTAGCCCTATGCGCCTGTCCTGTGACACCAGTGGAGTGGTTTGGCCATGGGGTGAGGAAAAAATGGTAGCACAGCTGGTTTGAAGGTTGCTTGGTGTTTACCGAAGTCTTTCTAAGTTCAGCCCCTTGGCCCAAGGCAGTTTATTACAGCTGGTGTCAGGGACATCACATTTTTGGAAACTGGAACAAGTTACCTGAAAAGGTGAGGAAGAAGAGGAAGGCTCCTGTCCAAGGAAGGTATCTGTGATTGATCCCTCTCTGGTGACAGGAGGTCCTTGTGCCAAGCACACACATCGCAGCCATGCAGAGACCACACAACTTTGCTTCCCCCCCAGTTCTGCAGTACCTGGCTGAGGCACCCAAAGCTGTCGTGTGCCCACTATATACCTGCTGCCTCATGCCTGCCCACCCCAAGACTTTTCTGATACTTGCCTCACCACTGGTCCCTTGGCACCACAACATCAGCGTGCATGAGCTGGATGTACAGCCACTGCCAGCCACACGCATGCCTACTTTTGTCCATGAAAATACGGACATGTTTGTCTCTGGGGTGACAAACAGCTTCCCAAAACATCATCCATGCTGCCCATAGGGCTACTCCTTTCCCCAGTGCCCACTGCTAGCTCAGGTATTGCATGCTGATGGTATTTTCTTTCACACATCTGAGCAGAAGCCTGTGAGAACAGCTCTAAGGCCAACTAATAATCTAGACGCAAATGCATCTAGTGAAGAGGATACAAGTGTAGCAGGGAAGCAGAGCAAATGTTTTATGTCCATGTGGAGGAGCTTACAGGAGTCCCCAGCCCGGAACCTTTCTTTATGGGGGACGAGTCAGAAAATGTGTCTCAAAGTGATGTTTCAGTAGATGAAGTTATAAAGCAACTTGACAAAATAAACGGTAACAGTTCAGCAGCACCGGATGGTATTCAGTCAAGAGCTCTAAAGGAATTCAAGGATGAAATAGCTAAACTATTAACTGTATTAAGTCTACTGTGAAACCTCTCACTTTAAATTTTCTCACTATCAGTGGGCAAGAAAGCAGTGAGACCTTGATTTTACAAAGTGCTTCTGAGCAGATCCAGGAATTGCAGATTAATACAGATCCCCAAATGAGATAAAACTGTATGTAGTATGGAAGGGAATTAGGGAGCATGTGAGTGAGACATGATTTATGGGAAAAGCCAAAAAGGCTTTTGAGAATAGAATTCCTACCTTACAAACTCCCGGGAGTTTCTGAAGATTCAGCCAGTGGATCAGACACCACAATGCTCAGAGGTCCTGTAGACATAATCTGCTGGAGTTTCCTGAAGAGTTTCAACAAGTTCTTTAATCAAAGAATCTTAAAGAAATCTTACTGGACCTCAAAGCTGGGAAGAGAAGGAAGGTCCTCCCATTGATGTGTCTCGTTAAAGGCTAGGAAACAGAGGGAAGCAGATACACATCAACCTTCATGGTGGAGAGCTCTACAAGGCTTAATTCCGCTAATGTATGAAAACTCAGGCTCCAGGTTGGGCCCACAACTGAAACATGAACAAAGATGAAAACAGAGACCTGCACTTAGCCAGTGTAGGCCATTGAAACAGCATTGAAAAAAAGAGCTGGAGCACCCTCAAATAACAGTCAAGAGGCACCAACGCAGCGCTCTGTGCCAAGGGACAGCCCTGAGAGCAGCACCAGCACGGGGAGATGAGAATTCCCCAGCTCCAGCAGCCCATGCCTCAGGGACTTCCTTTGGCCTCTCTTTAATAGATCTTAATTTAATAATGTCTGTTTTTCCCTATTGCTCTTCTCAGTAAATTCTCTGACCTTTCCATGTACCTTTTGAAGCTGGAATGGGGGCAGGGAAGACCATGATTTTCTGCTTGCAGGTGAACCTGGGTGTTTTACAAGGACGGTTTCTGTTTTGTTCTCTGTTCATTTCCAACATTAGGTTTTCTTTGTTTTTGACCTCAGCAGAGAGCTGAACTGACATTTTCACAGAACATTATAATGTACATTATAATTCCAGCTCTTACACCCAAGCAGTAATTTTTCAGAGCCCATTACAGTATATCTGAAGTTAGGATTTGTTTTTCCCACGCACATCACTTTACATTTATCTGTATTGAATTTCATCTGCCATTTTGTCATCCACTCTTTCAATATTACGAGTTCCTCCTGAAACTCTCTGCAGTCAGCCCTTGCCTTTACTACCTTCAGTAACTCAGTTCAGCAAATTGTGTTATGCTTCCATTAATTTCTTTTGTAGATCGTGTGTAAGTGCACTGCATTAAGCACAGATCCCTTCAAAAAGCCACCTCCTTGCACTCTGGAAACTGAGCACTTAACCCAGTCCTTTGCTTCCTGACTTTTATACAGACATTCATCTGAGGGCTTTCTCATATGGCATCTTAGATGCTCTACATGCCTTTCTTGGGGACCATTTTCTTGCTTCAGTGGCTTCTTGAAGACTTGTGAGGCCTGTTGAGGTGTTTGGCAGCCCTTGGTGAATTTCCCAAATCCTTTCCCTTAAGCCAGTGCAACCTTTCTAGCACCTGCACTGTTCTATGGCAAGAAGGTCAACAAGTCTCTTACCTCATGCATAAGAATAAGCTCTTTTAGGTATCCTTTGATTGAGCTTGATTGCCACTTTTTTAATTTGATGCCCCTCATCCTTCCGTAGGAAGAGAAAGGAAAAGCTGAGCCCTACACATCCTCTTAGGGTTCTCATGAGTTTGTTGACTTCTTTTGTATGTCCGCTCAGGCAATCTCTTTTCTGTGCTAAAGGGTCCTTTCTCCAGTTTTTCTCATACAAAAGCCATTCCAGACCTTCTATCACCCTCTCACCTCCTCTGATGCTTTCCCAGCTCAAGAACATGTCTGAGATGAGGAGATCAAAACCCCATGCAGAAGCTAAAGTATGAGCATGCCAAGGATTTGTACAGTGGTGAAACTACATTTTCTCTTGATCAGATAATTTACCATTTTCTATGAGCTTTTCAGTGAGACCATAGATAATGTGTTACCAACATAGATGACCCATTTGACATTTTTAGATGATTTCTTACAAATGGCCTTCCTCTACCTTCGGTTAGTTTTGGAGTCCTCTTGTCAGATGACTCACTAACATTCTCATCTCCTGGACCTGCTTGGTGATCACATCCCTGTGATTTACAGGTCTCATCCTGCTGTTCCTCCCTGACATTCAAAGAGCTATGTGCTATCTTCCTCCCCTTGCCTCATAATTTCAAAGCATTTGGGCTCACATCCCCCTTCCAAAACCAATTTGCAGGATTATCCACTCTGTTGTTTTGCAGGAAGCAAGCTGATTTCGTTACTAATGCTGTCCAGTTTTAAAGACTGAGCATGAAGTACTAAATCATGGATTTAGTTGCAGTAGAAAAGACCGATGCCCACAAGTGGTGTTCTGACTCAGGTCATCTTTCTTTGGACACAATGATGCTGTAGGTTGAGCTGCTTTATTTGGTGCCTGATGGGTTAGCTCAGCCTTTTTATAACATTTCAGTGGTCATTTGCAGTAGGACATGGTCTCTCACCGGAGGTCAAAGGAGATTACTTCTGAGCACATTGCTCTGAGTAGAAGCAAGGCTGTATGTGCAGACAGCTGACTTGACAGGAGGAGTGCTGGTTATCCAATTAGGAATAAAGCTCTAATAAAAATTATGGTGAGACAAGAAAGTAACTCTGTTTGGACAGAACACTGTTGTTCTTTAGAAAGTGGATGCCTGACTGTTCCTTCCTCAAAGCGTTTTTTTTTTTTTTTTTTTTTTTTTTTTTCCAGTGAGATATTAATGGCTCCTCTTAAATCACTGAACTGGATGGTTCTTTACCAAGTGACAAATTACCGTAAAATATCTTACTGAAAGCTTCTTCCAGAGTCAAAGAATTGATTTCCGGATATCTCAGCACTTCCTCCATCTTCTCGCAGACAGCATTTCTCCAGGACTCTTTGTTCTTTGAGACACTCGAAGTACCTGATAACAAGGGAGTACATCTTGTCCAGGCATGTGGGCATGGTGCATGTGGGCTGTGGAGGTTGGCTGTCATTATTCTGTTAATCTCACACACTCAGGGCCAGGGCTGTTCACAGCTGACATCCTTTCTGGTATGGTGCGTGTGACCACAGTGGGCCATGCGTCACGAACTATGAAGGGATGAGTGCCGGTAAGGGAGAGCAGCTTTCAAGTCATCTACGTATCCAGCTCCTTGTCCATGTTTAAAATACATTTGAAATGAAGAAGACAACCCTGGAACAAAATGTGTTCACTGTTCAAAGAGCTGTCTGAAGCTCTCATCTAGATGATTATTGATGGTATACACCAATCATGCACAGTGAACACAGTGCTGAAGGAGCCCAGTGGAAGAGCAGCAAAAGCTTTTATTTATTTATTTATTTTCTATATGTATGCAGCTTCCTCCTTGTGAGACACAGGAATACTTTCAAATTAAGCCCTTTGGCTCTGAACTGCCTTCAGGACTGCTTGATTTATGTTGCCTCGTGTGAGCTTCTGACAGATACAGCTTCAGCCAGCCACATGCACCCTTTCTTTGAGATGTGATCAAAAATGCACATTTGAACCTGTGCAATCATCCATTTCAGCACTAATGACTGCAATAGGTGGAGCCCAATGAGTGACTTTGGGCTGAAGTTTTTCTCCTTGCAAAAGAAACATGCAAACTGCCTGGTGCTGGCACTGCTCCATGCTGTAACTTTGCTCCTCAGAAAGCCACGCACAGGGGTGGGTTTCGACCATGGCTCATTTGCAGTGGTGTACATTCAAACTCAACCTGTGGCCACATCCGTTTGCAGTATTGTTATTTTGTGGGAGGTATTCAGAGAAAACTTCTCTGTCTCAGGTCATCAAGAAGCCTGCTCTGGATTCCTATGCCTTTCCCTTTAGCAGTGACCTGAACTGTTTTTTTTTTTTTTTTTTTTTTTTTTTTTTTTTTTTTTTTTTTTTTTCTATTTTGCAACTGGTCTCATTACTGACTGCAAAGTTGAACATCATTCATCCACCAGCTGAGTTAGGGTAGCACTGTTACTCATGGTGCACATACGCAGCCTTGTTCAGTGCCCACCATTTGCTGAGGTGCCCATCAGCACAGGAACACTCCTCCCCTCTTCTTCCCCTACACCTTCCTCATTTCCCTTCTCGTGATGACTTTCTCCTGTTCCCCTGAGCTTGCTGAAGCACAGCCTTACCCTCCTGCTCCTTCCTTGTATGAGAGGAGCCCATGGACCAGAAGCCCTGGGGGAGCAGCATGTCTGAGCTGCGAAGGGTTGCCCACTGGTGTCCCCATGCCCTTCTGTGACAGCCAGAGCTGTCCCTCTGCAGAGCTCAGTCTCTCCAGAGCTACCTGTAGGGACCAGCACTGCTTCTGTGTCTTTGCAAGGTAAAGTGGGAAGGCACTTCAGCTGTTTTTGAAGGATCTGTGGAGTTCAGTCTCTTTCTGATGATATAAATACTTGTACTGGCACCTCACATCCAAATAGCAGGAGAGAATGATGTTAAAAAAATATGCAATTTTTCCTTCATTTGAAAAAAAAAAATGAAATTGAGAAATACTTTGCAGAAAAATGCAAATGATATAGGAAAAAGGTGCAGTATGTTCAGACACAAACACACACAAGAAAATCAAAAATCTGTCCGCGTTTACACTGTATCCTTCTTCCCTTCCTCCTGTCCTTCCCTGTAGACCTGTCTCTGAACGATTCTCTACACTTATCCCGAGCTCCCTGCCAAGGCTGACGGCTTTGTGCCTGTGCTCCTGCACTGTGTATGAGATGCGCTGGGTCTTGCCGAGCCACACAGTGGGGCTGTTTTCCTGCCTGATGAAAGATGCCTTGGTGAGCCAAAGCTGGGCTCTTTCTGCAGCTGAACTGTGTGGCAAACACCCCCCTAATTTGCAGCTTTCTGACCCCCTCGAGGTGTCTGCAGGGTCTGTCACCCCTCGGGCACAGCCTGCTCGGGTCTCTGCACTCCCTTTTCAGTGCAGCTGGTGGCCGAGGTTCTCCTGCTCTGCGTCCCCGCCTGTGGAGGAAGCAACTGAGCTGTGCAAGGTGTGGGGGGACGGGTTTTAGAAGCTGGCCTCAGACTGCCTTGGGATAACACCTGGCACCCTGACTTGGGCTTGGAGGAGCCCAGATCCCTGTGGTCGCATCCTGTTTGATGGAGGATGGTCCATCCACCATGCCCTGAGATCCCCACCAAGGGTTAACCTGCCTTTTGGTGCAAGACACAGTGAAAAGTTTGCAAGCACAGTACCCGTGCCATATGCTGGGGATTTAGCTTTATAATCATCTTGGCTTTAGCAGCAAAGCTGGGAAGAGAAGCATTTTTGTATTTATTATACATAAGAAGATCTTGGTGGTTAAGAATATACAGGGCTAAAAAAGGGGGGGAAGGGGGGGGCGGGAAGGGAGGGGAACACAACTTTGATAAGCTTTAGAGATTTATGAGATGGAATCTGCATCTGTGTTACCAAAAGTACCTTTGTGAAACCTGGATGCTGGGGTGGGTGAAGCATGTGGGCTATGGCACCCCTTCCCCACTGCTGCACAGAATTTCTGCAAGCACATTTCCAGGTGAAAAAAACAAAAAAAAACAAACCCAAAAAACAAAAAAACCCACCACATTTTCATTGTAGGATTTGCTGTAAAAGTCTTCTAACATGGCCTGGCTCCAGCAATATGTCTCATTTTTCTTTTCCACCCTCTCTCCTTTTCCAGAAGATTTGTCTTTTAAAAATTCATTGAGCCCTTAGATGTGGCCTCATGCCAAGGTTGTTACAAGTTGCTAGGTGCTCTGGCTGCTTTAATAACTCAAAGAGGATTAAAGTTCAAGGGCAAGGGTTTGGCACTTTCTGAAAATCAGTTCCCTCTTGACTTGGCCACCGAAAAAACAGGGGAATATGAAATTTAAAAGAGTCAACCAACCCCCCCCCCCCTCCCCCCCAGGTAGAGTCCCTCTGCTGGAACATACAGGTGAAAAAAAGTAAAACAAGGGTTAGAAAGTAATTCTGCCCTTTAGCCTATTAGCTTAAAAAAATTGGGTTGTTTTGTCTATCCACATGAATAAGTCACACTTCCAAGGCTAATATTTCACAGCATCAGCACACTGTAGGCCAGTTCTTCCCAGTTTCTTACTGTACTTGGGTTGTTCACTATGGTCTAGGACACGGGTGTCAAATGCACTGGACAGGTGGGACATGTTTTTCCAGGTGAGAATTTTTGATTTCACCAGTTATATTTCTTCTGAGTATCTTGATGTATATTTACATCGTTCAGCTGATCAATGCATTTCCATGAATGTGCCCTCAAGCTTAATGGAAAGACAGACTGATGCTTTGTAAACCTCCAAGCAACCATCTGAAGTGCTTGTCTGGTGGTTTCTCAGGAGGATCTGGCTGCAAGAGGTCCCTGCAGCCACCCAAGCCCTTTTGGCCACACTCTTGGTCTTGCCAGTTGGTTTCCCTTGGCAGCCCTGGTCAATCCTGCTGGTGATGTGCTGGGATGGGGCAGGGAGCTGATGGAAGATGTGCCATGGACATGCTGTTCACAGAGGCAGGTTATATTTCAGGCTTATTGAGTTTTCTGTGCACTGTTTGAAATATATGAACCTTTAATACATATTATATGCCAATGCCTAATTAAACTTCCGGGAACAGGACTTTTCTGTTAAATTTTTCAGCCTTGTATCTTCAGTTAAGATACAAGGAAAGTTTAAAATGATTTTCAGAGATCACTTCCCCTCCTTTCTTCCCACTGTCTTCAATGGTTAGTTTTCATGGTTTTGACACCTAAATGGACAAATCCTGTCCTGTTGGTGTGCCTGAGCTGTGCTTTCTCCAATGAGCCAGTTCAAGCCCTCCTCCTCCTGGAGAGGACACTTTGGCTTGGTGGTCAGCCCAGTACCTGTCCCCATCTGGTGTCCAAAGTGGGGACGAGCTGGTGGGGGGCCAGGATTTGTTCACATGGCAGGCAGGTCTGAGCACCTGACCCTAGGATCAAGTCCTCCTCCCCAGCATCCCTACCTCTGGGGAGAGCAAGGTGGGTTTTTGTGAGACCGCTTTGGGCTGAAAATGCCTGCTGTGGATACCAGTGGCATATTCCTGCAGGCACACTCCATGCAGTCTGCAGGACTCTTGTGTAAATTGGCTGCACGTCCTGGTAGTAATTCTAAGTTTTTCAGCTGGTTTAGGTCTGAGCTTAGTCTACTCACACATATTTTGGTGGGAGATCAATAGCTGAACAATTGCTGTTTTCACCACCTCATCCTAGGGCATAACTTTTCAGTTAAATTCACCACTCCTCCACTTTCTGTGCTGCACCAGCCCACGTTGAGTTGCTATCAGGAGAGACTGAGCTGATTCTGTTATCTTCCTCAGTAACCTTGATTAAAGACATTTGGTCAAAGCTGACTGTGCCTCCTCTCTATACGCTGAAATCCATCCCCAATAACTCACACACACAACACATCAAAGTTGCCTGGGAAATCTGCTATGGGAGGTGCTGAAATGCAAACAAAGCTCCTGCATTTCATCATTCACAGCAAGTAAAGGCAGGGGATTTGCATTGCTTAAAATCTGGCTTATCACATTAAAATGCAGGACATTAAAATCCACTCCAGGCCCACCCAAGAAGGGAAGGCAGGGAAGGTGTGAGGGACTCACTGAGACCCTCTGGTGGGTTTTCCTCCCATCAGCTGTCATGGTGCCCACCCAGTGATAATGTTGCCACATGAGCACTGGCAAAGGAATCAGTGGCAGGTTCAGCAAGAAATCCTGCTGCCTGCCCTTGGGATCCACAGTCCTTTCTCCTCCTTCAACAGGAGGAATAAAAACATGTGAGCCTGCCCAGGAAGACCTGCTCCAGCCTGGGGACTCTGCATAAATAAATACATAAATAAATATTTCAATTTCTCATTTGTTATCATCGCCTTTCTTTTCTGCATAAATTCCATGTTATGGTCAAACTTGAATTCTCCATGTTAGCTCCATTGCTTTGCTCTTGGTTTATCATTTGACTGCACAGTATCTGTTAAGTGGCACTCTTTTCACATATTTCTGTGAGGGCCTGGTTTCACTGAGGATGGCTTCTCTACCACCCATTCTGGGCAGAAGAAATTTTCATAGTCAAGTTGGGTATCATATGCCTTTCCCAAATTGGTTGACTTGGTTGACTTGATATATAATCCTTCAATAACTTTGAGTCCACTCACTGAAATACTTTTCTGGGGCTATAATGTCCCCAAAAGGTTATAAACTTCTGAAAAGTTAGTGCGAGTTCCTGGGAGGGTGCTGTGACAGTCTTAATCCTTGTCAATGATCCAGAGCTAAGCATACATTAAATCACCAGATGAATTTTGCAGGTGACAGAAATTGGTGCGTGGGGACAAGTCAGTTTTTACAGAGTGATCTGAAGTACCTGGCAAAGGGGACTGCAGTGAGCATGTGTATTAATACTACTAAACGCAAATTTATATTTCTAGAGAGAAAGCCTCTTGTACCTGCGAAGTGATGGGCTGTACCTGCAGTGAGGGAAACCTGGGATGGATGTGAGGGTGCTGGTGGGAACCAAGTGAACATGCAACTTGGTGGTGGCAGAGCCAATGTGGTTGGTAATGGTGCAGTTACAGAAAGACACAGGGAAAAATAATAATTGTCATATATAGAATGTATTTAATTTATTGGTGACAACATATTAATACACTCAGCCAATAAAAGAAACATAAATGAATTACTGTTGAGTGTTTGGAAGATCAGTCTGGAGATTTCTCTTGCTCTGTTTTTTGGTTTGGATTCTTCATAGTGAAATCTTTGACATATTCGTCCTTTCTTTCCTTTTCTTAAACATGCTCCACCATTTGGGAAAGGTTATACATTGCCTCTAAACAAGATTTCTTTAGTTTCTTTTTTTCCCAGAAGAGGACCATTTTTCTTCCAAAGAAGTGACCCAAACTGGAATTTCCCATCAGCTTTGCTGGAGATCTTGTTTGATCATATCCCTGCACGCAGACACAGCCTGGGGCATAGAGACAAGAGGGGGCTCATGCCAATGGTGAAGCTCGGTATAGGCAGAGCTCTGTCTGTGGCTGCTTTAGGTGTTGCTGATATATCTGATGCTTATGGATGCTTCCCAGTGCCCAGTGGAGAGCCTTTTCTCGAGTGTCCCCCTACCTGTTGGCCTGGTTTAGAGGTGCTCTTTTTGCAGACAGCCCCTCCTGGGTCCTGTACCCACCGCAGGCTGGTTTTGCTGGCAGGACTGTTGTGAGCCCAGGTTGCCTGAGCGATGATGAGGAGAGCACTGCCTTAGGACACAACATTTCCAGGGGCTGATCTGAGGGGCTGGGACCTGCGCGTGGTGGCAAGGGTAAGAGTGGGAGCAGAGGGATGGAGGTCTTCAGATGCATCAGCCTCTTTTTTTTTTTTTTTTTTTTTTTTTTTTTTTGCACCTCCTAGCACCACAGGGAGCAGCTCTGCAGAGGCCCCAGATCACGGTGGGGACAGCTGTTTTCTTTTAGCTTCTAAAATAGCCCTCAGGCATCCCCTGCCTGGCTCTTTGCTTGCTTTCTGCCCCTCCTGGTGCTCACACTGAGCCTGTCCCTCCCTTTTCCCTGCCCCATCCTGCGCTGGCACAATCAGCATTTCCCAAAGATCCCTATCTATGCCGAGTGGGGAAAAAATATAGTTTAAAATTTGCACATCAAAAGAAGGCCATGTCTGCTGCTGCTGGGAAAATTAATAAGAATTAAGACCCTTTCAAAAGCTGTGCAGCCTTTTTTTTTTTTTTATTATTTTTTTTTTATTTTTTATTTTTTAATTATTATTATTTGAAATTGAACCAATTAAAAATATTTGATGCTGGAAATGCTCTTGTTTGCTAGGGTCCAGGTTGAATGGGCCCTTTTGGGGATGACAGAAGTTCTTCCCCCTGTTCAGATGACCAAGAAAAACTGTAGCCACCAGTTTCTTAGGGAAGAACAGACATAAATTAGCAGCTGGAAACACCCTTCCCATGAGCTGCAGGGAATCATTTGATAATAGAATAAAGCAGAGAGCAGTGCAGGCACTGCATGGCATGTGACAAATCAGGAAAACAATTTGTTTAGAAGGTACAAGAGCAGAAAGATAATCTTTTGTGATACAGCTTCAAGCAGGGAAAAAAAACACACAACTGTCAGAGTCTGAGAACAAAGAGAATACTCTGGAAGATGCCATGCTCCAATTTATTGCTATTATTATCTGTTGCATACTGTGTACTTACCCTTTTAATTTTATAGAAACTGAGCTGGGTACCAAGGCTGCGTTTCATGATCTGGTGCAGTGCAAGGTAGCAGCACCCAGCAGCAGGGTGGATGTGGTGACCCATCAGCATAGGATCCAGCCCAGGTGTCTGCCTTGGAGGTGCCTACACTTGAGCTCACCACCCCAGGTTCTTTTTACAGGCAGATGTGAGACTGTAACCTCAGGGACTTGGTTGGTCTGAGATGACACGGGATGAGCTGAGCTGCAGGGTGAGCACTGCCTGACCCAATCTGTTCTCATGGTCCCCAATGTCCCCAGAGGGACCCCGGTGGTGTGCATGGGCGGAGATGCCCATGCTGGGGACACTTTCACTCACCTGTAGGGATGCTGCTACTGGTTTGGGAGCTCTGTGCCACACTTTGTGCAGCACAAAGAACTGGTCCTTCATCAGAGATGTTTTCAAATGCATTTGGGGGACCAGGGAAGTTGTGCTGTGTCTGCGTGGTGCTCTATTTTACATCCTGCAGATAGGCATTGATTTCTTACCTCTTTTTAACATCTAGGCTTATAGGGCAAGAACTGGCTCCAGATCTCACCACCCAGTCTGTCCTTTGATGTTCTCACTGGAAGGTGCCCTGGGATGCTCCATCTCCTCTCCCAGCACCAAGGCGTGGAGCTGTGTGGGAACAATGATGAGATAAGGGAGAAGGAGAACAGGGAAGGTGATGGCCAAGGCATCCAGCTCTGATACTTGGCTGGTCAGGGCAGGGGCTCAACATCCTTCTCCTGCGGATGAGGGACTGGAAACAGCATGTGCCCTTCTGGGGATGGCTGGGGAAAAGGAAAAGGGAAAAGGAAATTGGAAAGAAAAGGAAAAGGGAGAAAATTTCAGGTGTAACAGACCTTCAAAGATCACCTAGTCCAACTGTCTGACCCCATCAGGGCTAACCAAAATGAAAGCATGTTATTGAGGGCAGTGCCCAAATGTCTCCTGAACACTGACAGGCATGGGGCACCAAATATTTATGTAGGAAATCCATAGCTGTGTTTGACCACCATTGTGGATAAGGAATTTTTCCTGATGTCTAGTCGGTGAGGGCTCTGCAGCCCCTCTCTGCCGGATCCCAGTGCCCACCCCTCACTTGTGGCGGAGCAGTCAGGGCAGTGCCCCCGGGATGCCAGGCGAGCATCCTGTCTGCAGGGAGGCCCCAGACCCACTGGCTGCAGTTTCCCCTGGTTTTTCTTCTGCAGGCACATTCAATGGTTCCTCAAACCCACCTCGGTTTTGGCTATGAGGGCGGCTGCTGACTGATGGGCTGTGTCAGTGCAGCACCTTTTGCTCTGGTGTAATCTCCTTGAGGATTGAATTATGCCACCCCTATTCCTCAGCAAGCAGAAGATGTATGTTCCCAGTTACCTAAATTGTCCCTGGCTGTCCCGAGCCCAGGAGCTTTCTCTTCATCTGTGTGGAGAGTTTGGGACAGCTTGGTATCACTTCACACAAAACCAGACCCAGGCTCTGATGGCCCCTGTCCTGATCTCTCTGCCATCCCCTGCCATGCTGCACCAGCTCCAGGTGTGAGCACTGCTGGAATCACTTTGGGCATGCACAGGTGCTGCTGGTTTCCCCCACAAGCACCACCCTGCATTTGGAGCTGCTGAATCCCAGTGGCTGTGAGGCAGAATCAGACCCTGCTCCTCCACAGCCACTTTCCTGTTTCCTGTCTAATTTCATGTCACCCCCAAATCTCCCACCTCAGTGTTTCCCCTTCTCCACAGATTTCTGGAGCATGGTGAGCTGCACAGCTCCATGGACAGACCCCTATTTTTATTTATTTACTCATTTAGCAACGCTTATATTTTATTTCTTGCCCAGCTTTATTTCCTTTAGTGTTTTTTTTTTTTTTTTTTTTTTTTTTTCTAAATTGTTCGAATAAAACCTATTTGGAGGGCTCTGTTCTGGGCAGCTGTATTGTCCCAGGGTGGGTTTGTAACATGGGCACAGCCAGCGCACAGACACTACAACCCTGGCAGCTTTGTGGGACCTCTGGGACCCATTTTGGACACGACACCTTGGCAGCACCGTGGCTGGGATTTCATTCATCTGCACCAAGGCCCAGCTCCTGTTTGCAGAGGGCTCTGCAGCCCCAGCCTGCTCCCCTCTCTCGCCCCATCCCCACATAGTCCTGGCTACTGCCTATTACACTGGGCGTAAAAGCCCGGCAGAATGTTATTACAGCCTTTAAAAAATCATTCCCAAAGTCTCACAGCAGAAAAGGACCAAACTTGCTCTGCTCCTGACGCACCACTGTTAACATTGCACAGGACACCCAAGGAAGGGAGAAAGGTGCAGGAGGGCACAGCATCCATCCCAACACCTGCCAGCACAAAGCCTCGCTGCTGGCCGCAGCTCCCCAGCAGGATGTCACCATGCATTCATTCTGGTCACACGGAGGATGCAGAAATGCCATGTTTCTCTCTGAGAGTATTTCCTTCACATTGAATTAAATTTCTGTCTCATTTTAAAGCTCTGTGACTGGCAGTAGGCTCAGCGCTGGGACGGGCTGTGGGACAAGTGCTCCCATCCACTTGTAGAAATGCACATAGATCAGAAAGCACAGAGAGCTTTTAATAATGTGCCCACATCCAGCCTATCTCAGTGGCTCTTTACACTTTCTGTTGTTCCAGGAAGATAACACTTCACAGAAGCTATAAAAGACACATCATATCTCAGTGACACTTTGGGACAATGCAGGATAAAATTCAATTAAATGCAAAATCCAAAAGAAGTCTGACAGAGTTTCAGGTGCTTTTCAATTCATCACTTTTCAATATTTCTTGAAATTCCCCAGAACCAAATATCCAGAGGTCATTTCAAAAGCTACCACAAAGAATGTGCCAGAGGAGTTTTCATCAGGGACCTTGACTTGCCTTATGATAGAAAACTCTCTCTACGAGTCTGAAATTTGGGACCAGAGGAAATGAATAATTACAGCCGCCTGTACCTTCATCACATATTGTGATTTTGCTGGAGATGATATTGAATCTGAACCAAAGTGCAGGCTGGTGCCGGGGTGTTTATTCCATGTTTGCCCTTCTCAACATCCCTGCCGGTTTGTGATTAGATGCCTCTTGTACTCGGGGAAAACCTCCGCACCGTGGGAAGCGATAGTAGCCAAAGATGCGTGGTTTCAGAAGGCACAGTGCAGCAACTTAAACTCTTTAATTTCCTATATGCTGGTGAAATCCATTTAGGTTTTCCTTTGTATCTGGAATACAATCCTATATAGTGAGAAAATCTGTGCACTTTCCGCCAAGGAAAAGCCCCAAACTGATGGCAGGCAGATCTAAACCCACATCTTACATTTAAATGCTTTTCGGGAAAGAGCTCCTTGTTTCGCAGACTACTGGGGGGCTTGGATGATGTATTGTGGTATCAGTAAACTCCATGCCACCAGCACAACGCCTGTTACTGGTACCTGAAAAAACTGTATTGACTGCAGTATTGATTGTCTTCAATATTAATTGCTAAAGTTCACTGAAGGTGCAGTTACAGTAAAGGAGGGAGTGTTACTAAAATGTTTTAAGCCTGTGACTGCCACGGAGATTAAATACTGTGTGAGGGCAGATCCAAGTCCCAGTTCTCCTGGCTTTTTAATGTGTATGCTTGATATCAAAGAAGCACAAGGATGGGTAATACATATTTTTCTTTTCAATAAATAGTTCAGCCTTCCTAATGGAGATGCTTATATCACTTCATTTCTTCAGTTGCTCATTGCTAATTTATTTAAAAATCATTCTCTGATGATTAATGCCTGGCAATATTAGAAAGGCAAGCAGCTGCTGAGATGTGTACATTAAATCTGCTGATTTGCTTTAATTAGCAAAAGAACTATTATTGAGTAGCTGGGAACATGTTAATCTCCTTTTTTTCTCTGGTACCAGTGTTCCTGAGCCACAGAACTGGGCAGGAGCAGGGAAAGGAGGAGAGTGGCATTTGAGAGACGCTATAATTTACACACATCCATTTTTCTTCCAAAAAGTGTGTATGCTGAGCATTTGATTTTCATGTTCTAGTGATGCACAGTGAGCCAGCTTTATTTGTCAAAAGCCGATATGGGTGCTTTGGGAGGGATAAAGCCCACAAACTTTGCAGTAGCTGGAGCTAATGACATTGCTATGCCTGCTTCAGCTTCACGGCTGGGTGTGCACGCTGCCTGTTGTTACAGCTCACACAATGAGCTATAACACATCGAGATTAGTAACCTGACTGGTTTTGGTAACATGTCTCTTCTCCTTGGCAGAATCCAAGAGAAATTTGTGACCGTAATAGAATCATAGGGTGGTTTGGGCTGGAAGGGAGCTTAAAGGTCACCTAGCTCCAACCTGTATCCTGCAGCTGCCTCTCAGGCCAGGACTGTACAGCGCCCTTCAGGAGTCTCCAGGCACCTGACCGCTGCCTTTGAGCTCTGTGTGAAACCACACCATGGTGGGCAGGCAGAGCATTTTGGGGCCTGGCGGATGCCTGGATGCAATCACAGGTCAAAATCCCAGTGGGGCTGTTCCTCCAGGGATGAGACCAGAGCACCCCTGGGAGAGGGCACACCACCAAAACCCAGGAAATGCTTTCCCTGTCTCCTAAGTCTTGCTCCAACATCCCACTGCTCTCCCAGGCATTTAAAAGCCCAGCTGAGGGCGAGACATTCAGTTCTGCCGGAGCAGCTTCAGCTGTGCCTTTTCCATCCGTAGAACTGCTCAGCTGGTTGGCTACCCAGTTCCACCAGCACTCGTGGCAGAGGTGCCCTCAGACCCATTTCAGGCTCTGCACAAAGCAGGACTGTGTTTTCCTGGGATAGGGCACAGGCAGATGGCTCCTCATTGCAGAGGCCAGAGGACATCTACATGCCAGCCCTGCTCCAGAGCTTTTGCAATGACAGGAGGACCAATCCATCATTGCTGGGACAGGTTAATCTGATTTATCAAGTCTCAGCTAACTGACTGGAGAGTAATTTCTTCTTGCTGAAAATGTGGAGGAGTCATGTGTGTTTGGACAGACTGACAGGATTTCACTTTATCACTTAAGAAGCCATTAAGCAGTTGAAAAGCTACGCTCAGTTTCACGGCCACAAGACAGGGCTCTGGCAGCAGTCCCTGGTGGCAGGAGAGCCATCGGCAGGGAGCAAAAGGACACGACGACACATCTGAAGGACCAAGCTCACTTCCCTGAGCATCTGCCCAGCTTCTCCTTGAATGTGAATAGATGGGCCACCCAAGAAAGGACTGTGGGGGAAAACTGATCTGCAGCAGCCCCAGAGTTCATTATTCAGACAACTCACTAAAAATAATCTGTGCTCGATAAGTGACACATTTTGAGGCATTGCGAGTGTATGCATTCAGGTAGCAGAGAACTGCTGAGCTGGCACAAAGTTTTAATTCAATCCTCCAAGATCCCCTCACAACTAGGGGATATTGGCACTGAGAGCTGTTCCAGCAGTGTGTTGGTGCTTTCAAGGGCCATGGCCAGCTCCTGCGGCAACGTGATGCAAATGCACAAACTTGCATTAATGATACAGTCAGATATGTTCATCTTAGCATGACAATTGAGGTGATCACATTACCTAACCAGGGGGAGAATATAGCTTTAAAATCTAATCCAAAGAAAATTGATATTACAGCCTTTATATACACTTTTATTCACTGAAGCCTTATGTAGGTATTGCATTTCCCAGACACATATTTCTGTAACTAACTGTCTCACCAATGACACTAACATCACACAGAGATGCTATCCTTCATGCTTTATGAACGTGTCTTTGCAGTGGAATAGCTCCTTGCACCAAGCATGGCAGTTTACTCATTTATCACTTTACCCTGTTTTGCACCGTTCCTAAATGCTGATTATAGCTACTGTTCCAACTCTGTCCCATGGAATTATTATTCCTATGGGGTCTTCCTGAAAGGGTCTTTACAGTATATTAACTAATCACTGTATGCAGAAGCCAACCTTTCAGCATGCTGGTGCTCTCACAGCTGTATTATTAGGCACGGGAATTACAAAACCTGGATCAACCTAGTCTGAATTCAGTGTTCCCCCTGCTTGAAGCACCAGGCTGGGAGACCACGTGAGCTCCCCTTCAACCTGGATGGTTCCTGGTTTTGTGTCCCTCTTGCTCCAGACTGCGTGATATGAGCTATCTCAGAGAATAGTGCTCTACCTGCAGTGCTCATGCAAAGCACAGAGCCAGGCACAATTACCACTTTCCATTGGCATTGCTCTAAATCAGATCCATAATAACGGTGTGACTTAATGCTGGCTGTAGCTGCCTTACCGTTTTGTGTCTGCGGTTGCACCCATTTTAGCCTGCAATGTGAGCTGTGAGCAAATGCCTGGTGAGGCGCAATGTAAATATTTAGCTCTGTGAGCTGGTCTGAAATTATTTCTCTTGCTGTGCTTCCCAACCTGGCGGTAACCTGGCAGCATCCTTGAGGTAGGACGGTGTTGTGTCCACAAAAGCACCTGCTTTTTCCTCAACATGAATTAAATTTTTTAGTGTTCAGCTGCTGCCTTCGTTAGAGAAACAAACCTTTAAAACCACTGCACTCCCTTCATGGCAGAACACTGGCTAAGATTTGCCTTTCCAAAGACATGCACAGAGCCTGCAGCTCCAAGGCCCTCCCTGCATATCAAATGCTTTTAAACCTCGAGAAGCCCCTTCTTGGAAATGTTGGTATGAATGTGGGATATTGCTTTCAAACACTGGGTTGTGAGGACAGATGTTGCTGGTCAGATGCTGAAGGACAGCCCCTGGCCAAGCACAGGGATATTTTTGGCAGAGCGGGGCAGAGGAGCTCATCTGCAGCTTTGTCTGTGGTGGGGTAAAGGCAATACCTACACCATGGCTCTGGGGATGGAGGGCATTTCTCTCAGTGTGGTCTGGAAATGCCAGATGACAATCACTGTCTGAAGAGGGATTGTGCTCTATCCCAGCAGTAGTTAAAGGTGTTGTTTAACTGCAACTACCAAACACAGGTATTTTTAAAATTGTTTTAAAACTCCTCATACCAAGGAGCCCTAAAATCAGAGGACCAGGAGACCACACCACTGCCAGGTTCCCTACCTTAGTGGCCCATAGGTAGCAAAGTTTTCCTCTGCCCAAGTGGTGCAAATGCCTCTAAGAGCTGCCATGGCATGTGAGGCAATGGGACGGGGGTCCCTATAGCACCCTGCAGCCCGAGGGGCTTTGCTAACCAGCAAATAAGGTGCTAGGCAGTGCTGTCTCCTCTAGACTGCTCCTTCAGCCTCTCTTGGGTCACAGGGATGGATGTACTGGAATGGTCTTTGCCAACTGCTTAAAAAATCTTGACAGCTAATGTATTGCACTTCCAGGCCCAACACAACTTTTTCCAGAGTAATTACTTTCGATTTCCTCACAATAAATACACTGCTATATTTTCCTTTCCGATAATTGAGAGTATTTATTCTTAACTAAGATTAACTGTCTTTTGGAGCCTAAAATGAATGGGGTTGCCTTGGGAGATCAATATGAATGCTCAAAAACATCATCTATTCGGGAAGCCCGTGCTAGTCCTGAAGACCCTCCAGATGTCCTTAGGTGACCAATTCTCTCTTTTTTTGATGACCTATACACCATGGTCCACGAAGCCATGTAGGAAATTTCCATTTAGGGTGGACCTTATTGTCACTGGTGTCACCCCTGGGAAGAAGCAGAGGTTGAGATTCTTCCATCATTTACTCACTCTGTTCTTTCTCCTACTTGTTGTCCTCATCTTTTCTCCCGTCTCCAAAGAGCAGAAAGGTTTGCAGCAATGTGGATTCCCCAGTGCCACCAGAAAGGAAAGGATTTGCCTTGTGGTTCCACATCAGGGAATCTTGTCAGCCTGAGGACAGCACCTGAAAATAGGCAGCTATGGGATGGCAGCAGAGACATGGGCTTCTGCAAAGAGGGTGGAGGACTTGGCTCTGGTGACATGCCTGTGGCAACAAGCCAGATGGATGGTTGCCCCAAAATCTTTACAGTCTTTTATTTCTCAGGGAGAAATGAGAGAATGTGGCTAAACCAGGCACATTTCTCAAAGGCATGCACAAGTCAGAAATACCTCCCATTTCTTTGGGCCTTTTTCCAGTGGGGACCTCAGCTGTGACCATCTGGTAGGACTTCATCATGTTAGGCCACAGGGTATTTACTTGGCAATCTAGAAAAACAAAACAAAACAAAATAAAACAAAAATAAAAACATAAATCTCTGCCTGATACAGATGCTGGGCACTTCTGCAGTGGTCAGACTGGCCATCTTCTCACCTACCTGGAAGGAATGCTAATACACTGAGGTGAAAATCACGGGGAAAACCAGCACCGGCAGAGGTCTGAGTGAACCTGAACAAAATCAGTGGGAAAAAGGCTGCACTGTGAGTGCTGCTGAACACTCTGCTGTTAAAGAGACAGGCAAAAATAACTCTGTTGTAGCCTCTCCCAGGGCTCAGGGAAAACTTTAGTGACACACTTATGTAAATAAGACAGGAAAGGCTAATGAAGGTAGCATGACTCTGAGACATTGTCTTACAAGAAAAATGATAGCTCTATAACTGCAACAGGGCTTCATTTTTCTTTCAAGGTGGGTAAATATGCTCTTTTCTTTTTGCTACAAGGCAGCTGGAGTCCCTATGCAGTGTGTCTGTCCTTTCAGCAGCAACTGTTGAAGCCTTGAAGTTCATTGCACAGTGTTTGCTTTCCATCTCCTTCTGCACAGGGTGGAGATCCAACCCAAGACCATGAAGGATTGACTGGGCCAGCTGGATGCAGCCTTTTCCTCTCCACCTGCCACATATAGAGAATATCCAGAGAGGAAAGGAGAAAGCTGATGTTTTACAACAACAATGGTACAAATACCATGTTTTTAATGTTATTTGAACTATGCCAAGTATATTTTCTAATATGGAAAAATGAGGTAAAGAAAAAGCCCCTGCATGCTAAGGCTGACTGCAGCAAGGGGATGACATGGACACCTGAGCTGTCTGTTAGAAATACTGTCCTTAAGGGGATATCTGAAGTTTTTTTAGGAAAAAATTAATAGCTTCTTGGGCTTTCCTGTCACAGCCTTTTGGAGGCTCTGTAGTCTAGCTTTCATGGGGCTTGCACCATGACGCTGCATCACTGTGCCCATTCTGGTATTTTTAGAAATGTTATTAAATATTAAGTTTAAAATGATCAGATGAGGAGTCATTTCATTTTAGGCATGCTTAACTACCCAGGTTTGAGCATTAAAAAGTTGCTTGGTTTCTAGGTCTTCAGCAAAAGTCCACTTAAAGAGACACAGTCTAATTTTCACCAGATGCCTCAGGTTCAGTGGTTTATAGCAGTACAGGAAGGGGGAGAAAGTGGCAATGAAATGTTGATTTAAAGCCAGTTAGCACTGCCTTTTTCCTCATGAAGAACCATTTTGGGTGAGCTGTGGTTCTGCTGCCTTCAGCCCAGAGGAGATGCCCAAGGGGGACCCTGATGGGAGCAGGAAGCAATGTGCATGAGCCTCTGGAAAAGCTTCTGTGGTTCCCCTGCCTTTGGGGCAATCTGTCTGTAAGTCTTTGCTAAAGAAACAAGACTAGTGCATTTCTTTTTTCCTTAAAATCTCCAGAAAAATCCACCCCATACCAAACACCCCACACTGAGTGGTCTTGCTATCTGGACGAATTTCAAACATGCCTATAGCACTGCCTGAAAGATTTCCTCTGCATTTTACTAGCCCGCTTCCAAGGCCAGCTGAGCCTTCCTGTGAAACAGAAGTTAATAAAAGCAATTTGCAAAAGCCCCAAAGATATGGAGTGCACTGAGAGAGCATCTTCCTAATGGCCAAGTAGCAAGGTCTTTGCTCCCTTGTGTCTCAGACATCTTGAACCTCGATGCTCACTCTCCACGGCTATCTGCAGCACCGAGGTCAGGAGAAGTTTGGAGCAAAGAACACCCATCTGGAGTCAGTCCCATGGTTTCCAAAAACTTTGTCAGTTGTATCACTTTCCCAGCTCCCAGAGGGAAAGCTCAATGATTGTATTCTGCCTATTAGCAGGCATTTAATAAGTATTAGTAATAACTGGATAGTATAAATTTTAATAATAATTATTATAATTCTTAGCACAGCCATTAATCAGTTTGTTATCATTGAGGTAATAATTACTTAAAGATTTATAACTCCAGTTAATGCTTTTTAATTAATTTAATTTGGTGAGGTGAGGAATTGAAATAAAAACACAGAGCATTGTTGGCATTTCTCAGTTTAGGGAACTTCAACTTTTGTCTTAAGGTGCACACACAATTCCTGTATTTGTCCCTGCATTGCTGACACCTCCCAGAGTTGTGAATGTACGCAGCACCATAGCCCATGGTATGGCAGGGCACTGCTGCAGTCCCTAGTTTGGTCTGGGATGCAGCAGCACCAGCTGTACACTTGCAAGAGGACATGTTTAAATTTGCAATGTTATATACAGCTTAGTATCACTTTTTAGCTCAAGTATGAGGAATTGGTAAATCCTGGCTGTTTCGTTTGGGATGTTCCTTTCAGTGGAAACTGAGCTATATTTTATGAAGGAAAACGAGACCCAGGAAGAGGGAAAACACAGGGCTGAAACTGCTGGGCATCCATCCAAGTGGCAACAGCCGGACACCCGCAGCAGGTAACTGGTGAGAACAGCCAGGACAGAAGTCACTGATAACATTCAGGTATTTAAACATTTGGATGTGGTCCCTGAAATCCTGTTAATGTTAAAGGACAGATCCCTTATACCCCCCATGCTGTATTTACTCAGCCACAAACAGCTCGAGGTCTTCTGCCCGAGTCTGACACATGCCTTCGAGGGCCACATTGCCCAATTCCCAGCATCCAAGTTAGGACAGACAAATTGCACACACAGCACTGTGTGACACCGTACTCAAGAACCTCTTGACATCAGGGGTAGCAGAGGTGAAGGAGCTGAGGCTCAGCACACCAGGATGTGTTACAAGGCATTGGTCAAAGGGACTTTTCCAATGGTGGAGTGGGGACCACAGGGATGTCCAGGAGGATATCTTGCTAAAGGTCTTGGAAATGGCAGGTGTAGTGGTCGATTCTGGCCAGCAGATAAGACTCCATTGCTGACCAACCCTATTCTGTGAAATTTCCCTTGCTCAGGCCAAATAAATTTTCAGATGGCATCTATACTCTTCCTCCCGAACACACTTAATCTTTAGACATTAATTCAAAGAGTCTCTCTATTGTTTCTCTGATGAATGGAGTCTTTCTGAGTAGGCCCCCAGGTTGGGAATCATTTCAATTATTTTTCATTCTCTCCTTTATGCATAACCCTCCTAGTCGCCTCAAGAAGCCTTTCTATTCCCTCCTGCATAAAATGTGATGTGTGTCAGTATTTTATTTTCAAATTGACATTTACCTGGGATTTCAAAATGAGTTAAAATCTGATGTGAGTTTCATTTTGTTAGGGGCATTATTTTTACTGGATTTGCAAGTTATAAAAGGCATTTCTCCCTCCAAGAGATACCACCCCTGGGAGGGGGCTTCCAGATGGTTATTTTGAGAAGGGATCCCCAAAAACTTCTTGTTTAGCTGTATCAGATGAACTTATTTAATATAATAGCAGAGGAGCATAAAATGTCTGCATTCAAACCACACAAAAATCTGCATTTCTGCGATTACAAATTTCAGTGTGGGTGGGCTGTTCTGGAGTTATTGTGTCATTTTCTGTAAATGGCACCATTTTTCCATCTGTTTATGTCTGGGGGTCTTATGACAACAGGCATGGTACAAGAGAAGAGCTTTCTTCTTCCTGTATGGCCTGAAAGATGCTTCCCAGCTTCATCTCACTTCAGGTAAAGCTACCACTGGAAGAACTCATGTAAATAAAAATCAGGGATGTCCTTATGGATTTCTTATTGCATCTCAGAAAATACTCCTAAGTTACAAGCAGCAATGTGAGGAACAAATCTCCAGTGAAGATGCTGGGAATCTTGAAGAATGGAGCCAGGGAATAGATGGGTTGGACCAGTATACTAATCATGGTGCAGAGATGAAACTTCTCTCAGGACTCCTAGGACAGTCTGAAGAAGCTCTCTTTCTTGGTGAACAGATGTAGGAGCAGAACAAAAACACCAGTAATTCAGCCCCAGGGCATCCAAAACATGGTATGCACATTGCTGTTAGGAACGGAGAGGGTGAGACAGTGAGCAGAGGATGAGGCTTACACTCTTTTGCAAGCATTTACCTTTGTGTTAAACTTGTATCCCAATATAACATGTGTACCTATAAAGGGTTAATCCTCTCTCCAGGAACCTCAAGGCTTTGTTGAAATACCTCCTTTAGCTATCAGGGAGCATTTTGTGTCATAGATATGTGGGGCAGGCACACATCTTTCTTTGCAGCGCAGGGAGACTACTTCCAGCCTGGCCAGCATGCATTTACTGTGCTCTGCACCACTTCATGGCTTCTTGTTGTCTTTCCTCCTTCCTCTGATAGCAAATCTCATGATTGTTTCCAGTGACATTTACCAGGCTGTAGTGCCACTTTAGGAAGCTGCTCTGCCGCTCTAGGCCTGTCCCACTTGAGTTGTAGTCTGACATCTTAGATCTTCTTTTGTCTTTGTAATTTTGGGTCATGTAACCCTTCTGGGACTCTCAAGATATTTAAATAGTCTCTGTGCTGAGGAGAAGAACCATTATTTCCTTGCTTTTTTGAACTAACTTCCTCATTTAGTGTTTGCATGAAGCAGTTCTGGGGCTGGGTTTCAAAGAGAAAATCTTTGAGTATTTTGCTGCTCACTTCAGTTGTGCTTACCCTATTCCATCACAATTGCACAGAGACTGACTTTTAATTAGCTTCAGAGCTGTGTGATATCTTTGGGAGCAGTCAATACAGCCATTGGGCTTCCTTTATTTGTGAAAAAGACATGAAAAAATATGCAGAATAAACTGTATAGTTCTCCATAAGGGAGGGAAAAAAAAGTCCATTTTTATGTGGTAGCCAGTTTTCTGCAACTTTGTTTTTGCAAGAAAAAGGAAGAAGAAAGAAAACAAAAAACAAAGACTAGGAAAAAGAAACATTTATTACACTATAATGAGGTAAAACCAAGCTCACATACCAATAGCGGAGCTGACAATAATATATGGCTTTAATTAGCAATCAGGATTTGAGGAACAGCTTATTATGCTAATAGTTTCAAAGCTTCCCAGTAAAAAAGTGCCTATGGAGAGATTTGCTAATGACAAGGAAATCTCCAGTTTGTAATATAATCATGTAATTCTCTAGACAATAATTACACATTTCTTTGCATGTTTGTTATGAAACTCTGGACTTCAGCTTCTGTGCTCTGTACTCCCAGTGGACTGAAAAAAAAAAATATAATGACCCTAAACTTCTGTTCCAAAAGTGAGTTATTTCAGCAGAATTCTACTCTTCTGGAGGAAATCTGCCATGCCATGGATTTGGACGGAAAAAGCACCGAAGTTTGATCCTGAGCTCAATGAACTGGAAAGGAAGCAGGGCCTGACTGCTGAAGGTCTGTCTCATCAAAACTGCAATAGGTTCATGGTCAGACCTGCAGCTGTGGGATTGAGAAGGACTTGGTGGGGAGGACATCCCTAATTAACCTCACAGACACAGGCCTGGGGCCCCGGTGACAGTCACTGTGTGCTCTGTGAAAGGCATTTGGTGATTATAAGTGAATTCTAGGGGCACCATGCCTTGTCTTGGGGTTGGGTGTGCCCTGTGGTGACAGGAGCACAAGAGGCATGAGCTACCTGGGGACATGCGTCCTCACCTGCAGAGCTGCTGGGGTCAGTAGGCAGTGTTTGGAGGCAGAAACAGTTACAAAGCTCAGTCTTGTCCCCATCGCTGGCTAAGTGATTTTTTTTTTTTTCTTTTTTAAATTATTATTTTTTTTTCTGTCACTGAGGCTGTGTGAGCTTTGTGGCCATCAGGTCTGACTGCACCAGGAGGTCCTGTCCAGGCATCCCTCGGTTCACTCTGTGTTTTCTGTTTGAAACATGCAGGCTATTTGCAAAGGCACACTATTTTAGGTTTGTGTATTTAAAGCCTGCTACTTCCCTAACTGAGGCGGTCCTGTGTTCTGAATCAGGATCATCACAAAAAGGACCTGGGGAAAAAAAAAAAAAAGGAAATTGCTAAAAAGCCCTTGACTCCTGCATAAATTATGCCTGGGGCAGCTACCTGAAAGCAGGCTCTGTGGCCTCGCAGTGACACCGGATAACAGAAGTACTGCAAGCTCATCAGCTGCCCTGCGATTTCTCTTAAGACCTGGAGACCCTAGGCAGTAACAGTGAGCTCAGTTATGGCAGCTTCCTTTAAAATGGCTTGGGAGTTCTCAGTAGAGCTGCTTCCCCAGGACCGTCTGAAGGAGCAGTGCAAAGTGATGGGATGGATGCGTGCAGTGTGGGTGACTTTGGCTGGGCCCTGTGCCTTGCTGTTCCCAGCCACCATTATATTTACGTATTATATTTTTGCATTATATTTATGCATTATATTTATTATTATATGCAACTTGGTAGATCTCAGGATTGCACTGTTTCAGAATATAAAAACCAAACCTCTCAAACCAAAGATAATGTCCCTACAACCAAAGACCACTACAGAAAAGAGGACAAGAAGTGGGAGAGTACAAAGGTGCCAAGAATGATCTTTCAAGAATGCAGCACAGAAATATGAAATGAAAGCCAAAAGTTCAAGCAAAATAACTTTTCACCCAGAAAATTAGACATTAAAATTCTTTATAGTTTTCTTGTCTGCGCATTTCTTACCATCAAATATCTGCAGGGTATTTTGTGTCTATGGGATGGAGTAAGAAAATGTATTAAACACTCAACATATTTTATTTTGAAGCAAAGTCTCTCAGGTGGATTACAGATAGAGCATATCTGGTAGGCGAGAGCTGAGGTGACAAGGACTCTCCAGAGCACGTGTGCTCACCGAACACAGCTTTTCTGTGCCCTGGAAATACTCCAGGATGACATGCTGCAGCAAACATTCAGGCTTGCCCACGTGGTTCATCCAGCAACCTACCAATTTTTTCAGTATTACTGGGAAAGTCACAATGCTGAAATATTGCTGCTGAAAACTGGTCTGGCAGTTACTTGCGGTAGAATCATATTTTGTTCTTGAGATGAAAGAAGCTTCCCTCCCGGCATCTCAAGCGCTGTTTATATGGACCCCAAATCCTGGTCAAAGAGGTTAAACAAGTGTGAGCTTTGAAGTTCTGGCTCATTTCTCATTAATGAAATCACTTTATCAGTGGAGCGTACAAAGGAGACTGACAAGTCCTTTAAAAGGCAACTGAGAAAGGGGGGCCGGTGCCTGAGTCCTTCTGAGTGGGAAAGAGGCTGAATGCTCTGAAATTACTTAGGTACCAGGCAGATGGTGAAGATAAAGTCTTAAAGTAGATGAGGCAGTTTGCGTGGCTTACAGCCAATACTAGGATGGGATAGGATGGGATAGGATGGGATAGGATGGGATAGGTTGAGGTAGGGTAGAGTAGAGTAGAGTAGAGTAGAGTAGAGTAGAGTAGAATAGAATAGAATAGAATAGAATAGAATAGAATAGGCGAAAATGTTTTTAATGGGACCATTCGTTCAACAAATTTAACACAAGGGATTTTCAGTCCTACATTTCCCTTAAAAGCACCTTTCAGATCAGTCACATTTGATAACTCATAACCAATCAATATGCATGCTAACTAGAGAAGTATCACATGATTTGATAAAGTTAGAGTTACATATGTTAATGATGTATTTTGGCTGAGCAAGGAGCCATTCAGCTTTCTGTAGTAAAAATATAAAATAAGATACAAATAGTGAAGTGTGTCTTTTCATTCACCTTCACTGACTGCATTCAAAGGGGAAGAGGCTGACCCCAGGGACTCCTCCAAACTGAAGGTGGCTGTGTGAGTTCAGGTTCCCCATGCCCTGGGCCCGTACCTGCTGGAGGAGAGCTCCCTTTCCCCTCCTGGCCTTACAGATTTCTCCACACTCTTCCCATAGCACCCCTATCCCAACACCCAGGAGATGGCAGCAGCACATAACAACCTTCTCTGATCTTTTTTTTTTTTTTTTATTGGAGTTTTTTTTATGTTTTCTCTATGTTTGGGGTTGCATTGCTGTATTAATCTATCCTATTCATTAGTTAAGCAATTCATTTTAATATTCCGGGTTATTTTACAGCACATTTAAGTATGCTCAGTGTTCTTTTCCTCCTTATGTTAGGAAACTCCTTTCATTCCTGAATGTTACAAAAATTTAGAGAAAACCATAAACTCCTACAGTTGATCTAAATGGAGTAGGTCTCATACATACATTCTCTTTTATATCTAATATTCTTCTGCTAACATTAAAGTCTTGAAGTTGTACAACAGAACAAAAGACACAGCAATTAAAGAACATGAAAGAACCCACATATACAAAAATAAATATCTAAATCATAAGGTGGATAAATACAGTTTTTGGTAGTTGGAGTCTTGAAGTTAATTAGGATTTTTTGTTTGTTTGTTTGTTCTGCAGAACTATTTATTTCTTGGTTTATTTTGCCTAAGATGAGTAATTTCCTTCAACCTCATCTTTGGTCCTTAGTTCAGTTGCAAGGTGTAATCCAATCTGCTCAGCCAAAAGGGATGTTATTCTGTTTGTCAGCCTCTGACATTTTCGACTCAGCAGGGAGAAATGACAGCTGATTGCAAGGACCTGCAGAAGAATCTCATGATCCTTAGTGACTAAGGCAGAGAATGTCAGATGAAATGCAATGTCAATAATTGCAAAGTGAGGCACAATCATTGACAAAGGTGTACTCTGAGCTGGCTATTACTGCTCAAGAAAGAGATCCTGGAGCGGCTCTGGAGAATCTTCTGCAAATGCTAGCTCGGTGTTCATTGACATCTCAGAGACTTAGGTGTCATTAAGATGAAGTTACAACGAGGACACAAACCGAGATTGTGTAGCTCTGTAATACACTGCATGCCCACACATGTGCAGATCTGATCTCAATGCTAGTAAGGCAGGCACAGACTTGATTCAGAGGAAGGCAACAGAATGGCCTAGACCTGCAGTGTTAGGCAAAATAGACTGTACCCATTCAACCTGGGAAAGAGATACGCAAGCATCTATTAAGGATATAGAATTGCATGAATGGTGGGGAAAGAGGAACTGCAATGACTGTGTACTCTTTCTCACAAGCTGAAAATGAGCAGCTAGTAAACAGGATCATGTGGCACTGAATGTATTAAGGCAGACTAATTTTTTTTTTTTTTTTTTTTTCATTTTCACTATGACCAAATTATGTAACTGTATGCCACAATGACTTTGGTATATGGAAGTATTAGGTAAGTCCTAAGTGGACATAGGTGGGATGTAGACCAGGTAAAGGAATGCACTTGTCTTTTCCATCATTAGACTCTGTTCTCAAGTGATTTTACTGGACATATTCACAGACAGGTAGCTGGACCTTTGGGATGATGCAGAATGTCAATTCTATACTTAACCCCCATGTCATGACAGTGAGAGTGGTGTAAGTGAGCTGGGATCCTAGGTAAAGGAGATGACTTGGGTGCGTTGGCTCTGGCTGGGGTGTGCCACCACCTGCTTTTTGGTGGGCTCTTCCACTGCTTCATTAGAGCAGCACGTTTCAGTTGGCCAGAGATCCTTTCATCATGCCGTGCCTGTTCCCAGTCCTCACACAGCTTCTGTTCTCCTGGAGATACTGAGAAAGTCTCTGAGACATCCCTGAGCTGCTTCTTGCTCTCACAGGCCTCCAGTCCTTCAGGGCAGCATTGGATCCAATTCTTGCAGGATACGGCAATGGAAAGTTTTCACTTTTCATTTTGCAACTGTTGTCTTTTAGATTGCAAAGAAGATAACACAGTTTATAATACAATATGTTGTAACTGATTATACAATTTAAGAAACAAAATCACACTGCATTGTGCCAAAATTAAATGCTCTCATTGGCTGCTTGTAATTTTCCCCTCCAGAATTATCTATGAAGGAAATACAAATGTTTGGCTTCTCATTCCTATCGGGACTATATTTCAAAATCTCTGAAAATCTTGTTGGAAAAAACAATTCCTCTCTTCTACACTACTTTGCTTAGCAAAGCTGTGTTAAACCCACACAGAGCAGAGCTTTGTCCTTGGGAGGGAAAAGGATCAGATATTGCCTGAAGCTCACCAGGGATTTAATTCTTGTTATTAATTTTATACAGAAGCTGTCTGGATACTACAAAGAAAGGGCAGGAGCATGAACTCCTCAAATAGATCATCAGCAAAAATTTATTAGCAGTAACATATGTTGGGTCTGATTTGTCTGGCTTTTGATTCCACCTGGCATTTCTTTTAGTCTTTGACACAAGGAAAAGAAGAGACAGCTAACTGAGATGTGGATCACCCATGCCTTGCTGCATGCTGTGACATTAACAAGACATTTTCTTGGTTTTAAAACGATGAGTTTTTTTTTTCTCTCAGATTTTTTTTTTTTTTTTTTTTTTTTTTTTTTTTTTTTTTTTGGTGACAGCCAGGTTTGTAGCCTGCAAGAATGAGACATGCCTGCTTCAGTGACTGTGGTCATGTGTGATTGATTCATTTGCTGGGGCTTCTCAATGTGGACCTAGATGCCGTCTTGGGCACTGGGCGCATACAAGCAGCAGAAATCCTGAATTAAAAGCAAGTAAGCCAAACGCCTGCAGGACCAGACCTTGCTCTGAAAGCAATCTTCTTTTATATTGTTTGTGCAAATTTATCTCTGGAAAAGTTTGGCAAAATCTGGGGCACTCAGGGATATTTTTGCATTGAAGATGTAATATATAGTGGAAGATTTTCCCATGAAGAAGCAGTGGTCAGGCCTTGGAAAGCTGTTCTGTAATAAGACGTCTGTGCAAAACACTTTGTGCTCAGATAATACACTCTGAGCACAAATACTCAGCATAAGCAGCTGTAGCTTCTGAACACTGCCTTCATAGCCAGCCCCAGTGCAAAGGCACCTGTCACTTTAGCCCAAAGGTGCCAACACACAGATGTCGGAGGCTGAACCTGCTCTTGGGAGGAAACAAGTTGCAAATGAACACAATTTTCCATGAGCAACAGCTGTGTCCTTCGTGGCCAAATATCCCTCCCTGCCCATCTGCACTCCTGGGCCCCTCATGCTGGTGCCCATCGGATGGCATAAGCAGGTTACAGTAGCAACAGCTAACAGTAAGTTTACACAAATGATTCTTGGTTTTCAATATAATTAAACTATACATGGAATATTACAGGAGTATTGTGAAACAAATTAAACCATGATTAAACCATGATTGCTCCTCTGATTCACACCTAACGACTCATTAGTTATTATTAGAACAAATGCAGTGACTACCGGGCTACACTCCTAAAGCATATGGATTCTGAAGGTTTTCATTTGGTGGTTGTTTTGTTTTGTTTTGTTTTTTTGCATACACATGGAAGTTGCAGGGGAATTGCAAGTAGGTGTTGTGGTGATGTGCCCATGGGTGCCCCAAATCTTGTACCTTTTCTGGTACCTGTGCAAAGTGGATGAAAAATGATACTGACCTTGCTTGTTTTGCATCATACAGAAATGACACAGTTTTGTGGGAAAAGAGAGATTCGAGTCTGTGGATCCACATTGCATGATTAATTATTCAAATACATAGGGACTGGAATAAACATGTACTTTGGGAATGAGAGCTTTTTGCCAGGCCTAGATTTACAGAGATGACTGTTTTTTGCATGCTTGAGGGGATAAGGTGATGGTAGCTGCATGCATGCAGATCAGGGTTGTGTCCAGAACTGCTTTGCTCCTTTCATTGAGACATTTCTTGCTCTGACAGCTTCTTAGTGAGCTCATCAGTGGTGGTGAAGGACTTGCCATCCAATCGTTGAGTGGCTCTAAGTTTCCATGACAGATGGCCTTCAGAGACCATCTGTCATGGAAACACAAACATTTCTGACAGCCTTCCCTCTCCCAAGGGTTGACTCTTCCCATATTTAAAAGCAGAAGCCTTTTCCCAACATCACCCTTGGCTTTAGCTCCATGACTCGAAGTCCAACATCAGCTGTTCTGTACCACGGTCCAGCTGGCTGCACCGTACATTACAGTGCCTGTGTGCACACGTAATGATGCAACTGCAAGAGCTGCAAAAATTGCATGTGTGCATATACACGGTCTTTTATTTTATTTTATTTTATTTATTTATTTTTTAACCTTGGGGCTCTCCATTCAGTTAGGAAGCAGCTGCAGTTGCATGGAGGTTGTTCCTTAAAAGTGAATAATTTGAACATATAATTAATAATTCCTTGCGAGGGTGAGGCCCTTGGACAAATAAAAACTAATCCAGACCATGTTTCTGCCTTCTTGCAACTTTTAATCTTCCATGTAAGCTACTGGGAACGTTTCTATGGTTACCTCCTAGAATATCAGTCTGCCAACATCAGGTCATTTCCATCGTGGAACTTAAATTCAAGCTGGTCTTTTAGCTGTGCTGAGCTTTAGTACTGATTTTAGACTCCTGAAGAGCTGGAAGTGTAAAACTTAGATGTGAGTTCACCACCGGTTTTGTAGTGCCTGTCACAATGTTGATAGCGATACATGATAGAGAATCAGCAAGGGAAAGGCAAAATACCAAGAGTTTAATGTCCAGAAATTGTGAAGTCATGGGGCATAATGGCTATGGCAAAAAAGACTAACGATCATTTCATTAGGTTATCTCCTGTTTCAGGCTCTGGAAATCTATGGAATTGCTGTCAGGAAGATGAGCACAAATACAACTTTTTTAGCATTGAATGCATTAATGTCATTCAGCAAAGTAGGTAAGATTTATTATTCGCATCAAGGAACTGTGCGTGTTCATACAAGGGGTAAGCCATTTGCAAATGTGACAATGGATCAGATATATCCCTTCTCATAATAAGGAGAAGTGGGAATTTTGATGCTGTCTGGGCTACTATATTTCTGCACTCAGCAGCTAATCACAATAACACATTCTCTAAGCCAAAATTCTTCCTGACCTGAGTTTGAATGCATGTGCAGCAGTGAAATATATCCCTCTAAGTGCAGCTTCTATTATCAAGTTGGATTAGAAATACGCTGTGAATATGAGAAAGAATTTTGAACCTTGTTGTCAGCTCTAAGCAGAACAATCACTTCTTTTTCTTTTCAAACCAGGGAGGTCATGTTGCTGATAGTCACAAAAATAAGCTTTTTTGAGTCAGCAACTTTGCCTGATCTGTCGAAAATGTCACTACTTGCTGGTAAATATTCCAAAAGCCAGAAGTCTTTGTTTCAAAACCCAATTATGGTGGCTGACTGACAACAATGCACTTACTTATCACAGCATTCAAAACACCTGGCCACTTAAAAGCAACAATGCAAACAGTTAGGTGCATCATAATTCTTGCAGTGTCCAAATAGCAAACAAAATTATTCCTATTAAGCATGAATTTTACAATAGTACAAGGACCTTAATTCTGACCCAAATAGAATGCTATTGTTCCACTGGTAAATTCAAAATGCAAACACAACACAAAGCCTTTTTACAACAAGGGTATAAAAATTATACTTATGTCGTTTCATGACATATCTTGAATAGCAGTGACACTGTTCCTGGTTTCAGTGCCAAACAAAGTCAAAAACAAATCTGAGGCACAGAACAGATTTCTGAATATGGTTAGAGAAAATTATTTAAGCCATGGTAACTAACTCAGAAACTCAGAGGCTTGTAAAATACCTTCAGTAAAAAGTAAATAGAGTATAAAGATTTAATGCATGCCTAGAGGTCTGTCTGGGTGTCAGGCCAACAAATCATCTTGCTGAAGGCATGAATTCTTGCTTTACATAGGCATTTACAAGTGTCCTGGGACTCCATTACCCAAAGGATTAAAAAGGGGGAGCTCTAGGGAAGATCCCAGACGATTTGCTTGGAAATTGTAGGTGTACTTAGCAAACACCGCAGGGCGATGTCTAAAATACGGGGTCCAGAAGGCAGGAATCATCCTGAAGAAGGTCTGGTGTCAAAAAAAAAAAAAAATGTCAAGCAATGGCCTGAAGGTTTCAATGCATTGAAGAGGAGAGGTGGTTGGTGGAAACATCTCCCCCTCTCCAGGCTTGCTAAAAGCTCTGCATGCAGGTGTGCTGCCTACTGTTTTCCTGCTGCAGCTGTAGTGTGAAGTGAGAATGGGGCTGAAGGAAGGATCTGAAAGACCTTTGGCTGCTGGCAAAAGGGAGAAAAGCCAACAAATTAGCCTGCTGGTAAGGTGTTTGGTTGGAGGGCAGAGAGTTAAAATGGGTGAGCTGTTTGGGTGCTTTGCTCTGGAAAGGGGGAGTGCGACCCTTCAGGACTGTGGAGTTGGGAGCAGAGAAAGAGGAGGTCCTTCCTCCCTCCTCATCTGCCAAGGAGGAAGGAGGGCAGTGGGCATCTCCGGGGGGCTGGGGCAGGGATGTGAGCTTTGTTTGTGGATGGCTGTGGCTGGCTGTGAGTGGCCTGGGAAGTGGTGAATGCCCCAGGGGCCTTGCAGGAAGGACACAGCACATGGGAAACCTGACCGTGCTGAGTTGCAGGCAGCGGGGCTGGATCAGGGGATACACCCTCTATGGGGACACCACCCAGATCCTGTGGGGTTACTCCTGGGGAGGGAGTCCCACATATGGGGCTCCTGGCCAGCCCCTGCCCATGATGCCCATGCAGAGGCTCTGCGTGGCTCAGTCTCCACTTCCTTTCTCTCCTTGCAGAACACAAACCATGTCAACAGCTCCAGCATCATCAGGCACAGAAAGACAGACTCAGAGGCACTGCTCAGAGCTGCTGTGCCCCATGTGTCACACACATACATCTGTTGCCCTTGCACCCTAGAGCAAATCACTCAGTGTGGCAGGTAAAGCCTCTCTGTAACCTATACCTGGACTTCACACCTGTACCATGGGAGCCTCTGCGTATGAGCCAGGATTCCTCCTTCCCTTCATTAACTACACAGGTATTTACAGGAAACTTGCTCCGATGAAGGTACCAATGCAGCTGCTCTGTCCAGTCTCCCACCCTAGAGTAAAACAAAGCTTTGCTGCTGCCTTTGGACTAGATACCAAGGGATGCTCCATGTTTCCCTGGTCCAGACTCCTCTTTCTTTAATGAGACCCACCCTCTGCACCTTGCTGTAATGCATTAAACCACAGTGCTCCTCACAGCCATGGCCTGCTTGGCAGAAGAAATCTGGGGTCTCCATAGGCCAGTGAGTTTCCACCATGGACTTGCTGTCTCCATGCTCTCATTCCCACAGGAATGTTTCTTTTTTTTTTTTTTTTTTTTTTTTTTTTTTTTTTTTTTTTTCTTAAGGTGAAGGCTTCCCCTTCAACCTTACAATCCCAGCTTCTTCCAGCCATGTTTGTGCAGCTATGCGCCTCTGTCACGTGGACCAGCTTCATGAACACTTTTCCTAATTAAACCTGAATGGTACATAAGAAAATGTCTTCTACAACTAATTATTTCATGCACAATCTGAAAACTAGTTAAGTTCGTGTTTATGGTGTTGTTAGATGTGTGTTCCTTTTCCAGTGTAGCTGAGAAAGGAAGCATTTGTCTGAACTAAAGTCAGATAGCGCTGTCCGCAGCCATCAGACACAGACCATGGCTTTGTCTCTGGCGTCAAAGGAGATTTAAGGCAATTCTCTGCCTTTGACGCTGCCTGGCAACATTGGGAAGGCTTTTTTTCCTAATCTGTGAAACAGTAAGAAGCCATTAAATGGTGCAGAGAAGGAAGGAGGGCACAGACATGACGTTTGTCTGTGCTGGCAAGGAGACTCTGCCGTGATGCTGGGAGGGAGACCACCGAGATGCATCCTTGCTATAGGGGAGGCACAGCCAAAGGTTCAACCCACGTGTTTGTACCAAGCAGTGCTTTTGACATTTGCTTCCCACAAGATTTTCCTTCTCATTAGTGCTTGGTTCATCATTTTGTGTTACTAACATGCATCTTCAATGTGAAACTAAAAAAAAAAAAAAACATTAAAATCTTCTGCAGATCTATTTAATGAGACACGAGCACAAATGGCATTACAAGATAATTCTTAAATATGTGAGAATTAAATCTGATGGAGAATTTATGCAATCGAATCACTTATTTATTTAGATGTTCAAAGCACCTATCCATAACAGTGAGTAAATTAAAAACACACAAGCAGGGATAATCCCATGGGATAAAGCCAGTACTAATCTCTCAGTCTTTTGCCAGAGACAGGCTGTCTAATAGATTTTTCCATTCTCAAGTATTTGGGCTCAGTTTGATCCCCATTTTGCATGAGGGAAATGCTAAGTCCTTCTCATTAAATCCCAATCAGGCTGTTGTGAAAAGCAGCCCTAGGAACCGCACAATGAAGTCGGGTGCCTCCCCTGGTGTGATGTGTCAGGGATGTCTCTGGACAATTAAATATGATTTTTTTGTACTTTTCTGCTATTCCTGCATTGATGACATTTTATTATCTCAGCTATATAGGGCTGCATTCCATTCCAGAGAATGAGAAAGGGAATGACCCAAATAAGAGGTTTGAAAAGCTACCTGTAGGCAAACTGAAAAATTCTCCTCGAAGTGCTATTTTTTTTCTTTCTTGCACTAATGACAGCATACGTTGCTGTTCTTGGCCAATACTGGTATGTTTGTTTAAAAAGCAGACATACAAAACCCCCAAAGTGCTTCTGGTAGAAATAAATAAATAATTAAATAAAAATTTTTTAATTCTGAAACAAAAAGTTTCCTTGGTGTTGCAGAGCCTGTAACCCAGTTGTTGCTACTTGCCGCTGCAGGGCTCTCTGCTCCTGTGCACTCTTCAGTGGACAGCTCTTAATGCAGAACAACTTTGAGAAGGAATGAAGTCTGGAGTGACTTGTTGCTGGCTGGGAGTCACTAAGTACCACCTGCCAGATACTTAATGTGTTCTCAGAATCAACAGGCAGCTGCCATGGCTGGAACAGTAAAGGTCACACTCAGGAATAATGACATAGCCAAATTCAGGTTGGTGGGAACCTCAGGAGGTCTGTAGACCTACCTCCTGCTCAGAGCAGGATCAGCTTGAGGTCAGACCAGGATGCTCGGGGTTTTATTCACTCTGGTCTTGAAAACTTCAAGGATGGAGACTGCACAACCTCAGGTACAGACATCTGCCCCACATGGGGATGTCTGCCCTGCAGTGTTGATGTCTTAATGTTGAGCTGAAACCTGCTTTAAGAGAAAGCTGGGGCTTCTCCCTCTGTCTCTCCCTGGCATGATACAATGGAGAAATGATGGTTCTTACACTAACTCTGCTTCCCAAAACATCATCCCTGTGGTTGTTATCACACCAGAAACCATCCATCTTGCTGCTGGTTCATACCCCAGTAGTACCCCGGGAGCTGCTGCAGTGGAGTACAGCTCTGCTGGGTCAGGCACTGTGCCAAGAGCATGAAAAGAGACCTGCTGCCCTAAAGAGCTGGATAGATATCCCTGGGTATGGTCAGGTCTTGCACGAAAGCACTGAAGCTTTGCTCTCCTAAAAGCTGCACAAAGACCTGAAATAACTGGGCTCTGTATAAATAGCTCTTTTAATAAAATTACTTAGTAAAATTGATTTGATTAAGAGCACAGCCTAGATGGGATTATTGCAGGGCTGCAGAGAGGGCTTGCTATGCTCTAAGAAGTAAGAGGAAGGACTCACACCATTGAAAATTCAGACATCAGCAGCATCAGCACTGCCTTTTGAGCATTTTCCCCTGTTCATAGTGTCGCTGAGGAGGCTGCAGGGTGAGGACGTGGCACAGCGGGCCTTGCTGTGGCCTCCTGCTGGTGTGGGCACCGCAGACTGATGTTGGAGCACCCAGCAGTGCCAGCACAATGGTGTGCATGGCTTAGAGCCTGTGAGGCTGCCTCATGGGGTGCCCTCCGCAGGGGTGGGTGCAATTATCAGGGTAGCTGTGCAGATGATGCTAGCACAGGTTTTTGTGGAGACAGTGTAACTTGGCTCTTGGTTGTCTGAAGGGATGCCTCAGAGGCACATTAGGAGCTGATGGTCTCAATGAGCTTTGGGGGCAGCATCTCTTGGTCAGGAGAGCGGTGCCTGAGGTGTAGCTGCACAGGACGTGCATCTGACAGTCATCCAGTGCTTTCCACAAGCTGCTGGTACCGTCATGGAGCATAACTCAACCTGTGCCTGTGGCAACATTTGTGGCAATATTGCAGCTTTGGCCACAGCATCTTAGAGGAGCCACCATCTATGGTAAGTCTGGTCCTCCCTCCTGGATGGGGAATAGCTTCCCTTGTGGCCCTCACCATTAGATGATGCTGGCCTGGGACATGAAACCCTTCTCTGCCATCCTCCTTGGTGCCAAGCACATGGAGAGCTCAGGAGTCTTGCCAGGGATGGGGCTGGCCTCTGGAGTGCCCATGACTGCATACAGTTTGATGACAGTTTCTGTCTGTGTTTGAGGTGTGAGGGAGCCTGAAAATAGTTCCCACCATAGGAACAAGGCCAGGTCTTCACACGCTACCTTCCTCATCCTCTGGCCTATGCCACGAACAAAGGCTGACAGGTTGGATCCCTGCAGTCTCAGAGCTAGAGCCCATCTTCTAGCTCTCCTGGCCAGCAGGACCTCTTCCTGCACATGCAGGCATCTTGGCTCCTAATACATTTTCCCCGATGAAAACAAAGTGGCTTAGAGCTCAAGGTATCACAACCCATAAACATTTCAGCCCCCGCCACCCCCAGCCATCTCTTGCAGTCCCCTGGATAGAGCTATTATAAAACCCAGCTCCTGATAACTCATCCTGACAACATGGGAGATTTTGGTTTAATTGCAGTTGTTAATTCCTTTTATCACTGCAAACTCTGCACCCTGATGGGAGAAGTGAAATTGCATTAATGGATGTCTCCAATCTCTCAGTGCTTGGTGGACAGCTTAGCAGTGAGCCCTTCACCCTCCTGTCCTTGGTCAGAATTGCCTGCCATGCTCCCCAGCTCTCCTCGTTGGAGCCCCTCCAGCTGGGCAAGCTCAGGCTACCAAGTGGCCCTCCTTCCCAAGCCCTCCTTGCTCTAGGTCTCTGTGATAGCAGCAGAAGACAGGCAATTACCAGACCTGTGGGTAAAGTTGTCTGGCAAACAGCTCTGCAGCAGCATCAAGGCTGCAAAACTCTTGTGAGGGGCCCTTTGGAAGGCCTGCTGTAGGGAAAAGAGTACAAATTCTGCTGCTCTGTAGGTAATAAGCTGAGCAGCTGCTGCTGCTTGGTGGGAAGCTGCATCCCCAGCATGAGTTTGCCATGGATATCCAAGGGTACCACCCTTCCTAGGAGAGCAGAAGGAAGCGTTGGTTCCTGCACTACCTGGCAGCAGCAAGTCCCCTGCATGCAGATACCAGCATGGGGGACATGGAACCTCTGTGGGAATGGCCATAACCATCACAGCTGCCTTCTGCCATGCCTGTGTGAGACCAATGTGCGGTGAAGCTGACTCTCGTACAATCATACTGGTTGTTCCCTGCAGTCCTGGTTGCTTCCTGTTCTCTTTGCTAACCAAGGCAGCAGGGTCCCACCAGTCTGGTCCTTGCTTTTCCTCCTCATTGCTGTGGTGCTAGGTTTGACAGCCACACTTCTTTTTTCTCATACCATCCCATTAGCTCTCTCAGTCTCTGCTCTTCCTTCTGGTTCCAATAAACCCCTCCTTTCAATGTTCCCTGTTTCCCATTAATCATTGTTTACTAGAAATGTACATATTTATTGCTTTTTATCTTGTTTAATCTATCTGGTCTTACAGTCCCTATTCATTGTTGCTGCTTCCCTCCTAACTCCCACCCATTTATCTTTGTCTGCTGTTGCATCTGCTTGAGTAAGATTTGATTATCGCCTGCCAGTCCTCATGCCAGCCCCATGCTCTGTCGTGTGACTTGATTCTGCAGAACAGCAGGTCTCCTAAAATCATCATAACCTGAGTTTCAGTGGAGACGGGAAGAAATTGCCCCCTTCCCCAACCCCCCCAGATCTGGTGTCCAGCATAACAGTATTTGTAACAGCTAACAGCCTTGAAGTTGGAGGTTTCCTAGATACTGGTGGGAACAATAAATTCCCAGTTAACCCCGAGCTTGTGCGGGATTTGCTTCTGCACCTGAATGCATAGAGGTCCATGGGGCCTGATGAGAGTCACCCCAGAACACTCAGGCAGCTGGCTGATGTCCTCATGGGACCTCTCTCAATTAATTTTCAATGGCCTTGGGAATCTGGAGAGTTCCCAGTTGACAGGAAGTCAGTGTGGTCCCAGTCTTCAAGATGGGCAAGAAGGAAGAGCCTGGCAATTCCAGGTGTGTCAGCCTCAGTTCTGTGCCTGGTATTTTATTCATTTATTTTTTGGGTGGTCCTTTGTGGACTCAGGAGTTGGACTCGATGATACCTGTGGGTCCCTTCCAACTCTGATAGTCTGTGATTGTCCAAACAGCCTGCTGCGGCAGGGCCACCCCAAGCAGGGGGCCCATGTCCAGGCAGCTTTTGAAGATCTCCCAGGAGAGAGCAAGCTGGGCTCTGCAGGGCTCTGGCACCACTGAAGAGAGCCTGGCTCTGTCCCCTCTGCAGCCTCCCCCGCAGGCTGGAGCGGGGCAGCGGGTGTTGTCAGGGCAGCAACGCAACAGGGCAAAGAGTGGGCATGGCATTGGGAAAGGGAGGAGAAAGCAGGGGTGGGGATAGCAATGACCACTGTGCTGTTTGCAACTCCGACACATTTTCAGTGATTTTATTTGTTCTCTGTGTGGTGGAAGAGGACCCTGATGACCTTTGGGTCCTTTGGGGCCGGCGTGTGTCCCAGCTGCTGTCCGGCCCTGGTTTTGGAGGGTCTTCTATTATCGCCGGCGGGGTGGCCTCTTCTTGGGTGGTGCGGAGGCCTGGGAGGAGCTGGTCTTCCTCTTGGGGGCTCGCCGGGGCCCCCCAGGTGGGCAGCCCCTGCCCCGCCTGGTGGTGGAGGGACCTGCTTCAGTTTCTCGTGGCTCCTCCTGAGGTGCTGCCTGCTCCATGGGGACTGCAGCTTGGGGGGAGTGAGGGCGGCTGGCACTCCCTCGAAGGGCATCTCTTGATGTGCCAGGCACCTCATCCCTGCTGGAGCTGGCGGGATGGAGAGAGGGGACTGGTCCAGATGCAGAAGCCACTCCTTCGGGGCCAGATGGGCCAGGTTGTGGCACGGGGCTGGCCTCCCGATGCTCAGCTGCGTGGGGAACGTTGAGGCCCAGCAGGCGGTGCGCCTCCCTGCTGCACTGTTGCACGGCAACATCCAGGAGATGACGCACAAATGTCACTGTGTTCTCACCCAGGTCTTCCTCCAGCAGCTGGACCAGCAGCTCTTCCCCCAGTCCGAACAGGCGCAGGGTCTCCATGATGGCATTCTCCAAGATGAGCGCCTGCGAACGCCGTCTCTGGAAGATGCTCCCCAGCTCCCGGTGCACCCAAGAGAGCAGGGGCTGGAGCAGAGCACGGTGCTCCCGGAAGAGTTGTCCCCAGGTGTCCATGGGGAGGCCGCCCACCAGAGAGCTGGGTGCCAGCCACGCAGCCCATGGCCAGGCTGCCTGGGCGTGAGGGGGGCTGTCGGCGTTGATGGATGCCACTGCCGACGGGCTGATGACCACCTCCTCAAACTTGTCATCAGCCTGCACCGAGTGCACGATTGATGTCAGCCTCCGCTTGCAGAGTGGGCACTCGGGCTTACTGTCAGCCCACCGCTGGATGCATGGGAAGCAAAATTGGTGGTAGCACGGCATGGTGAAAGCGGGGCTGCCCCAGGTGTCCAGGCATATGGGGCAGCGGGTGTCCAATGCTGCAGCCATGCTTGCCACCAGCTGCGGTGGGCTGTGGGGAGCAGCAGGTGACGATGTGCTCCCTGGTACAGACGCTGCAGCAGCGGGTGTCACTCTGGAAGAGAAAGAGAGGGGCCCCTGTCATTCTCTGGCCTGGGGAGGGTCCCTCAAGGAGGAATCCTCCACTGGCAGATAGAGGTGTCCCTGCGCTGCCTACCTCTGCTGCTGCAGGTGCTCCTCCTGGATGTCCCAGCTGCCTGGTCGGACCAGGGCTGGGAGAAACACAAAGGTGGCTCTGGGGACGTGAGCCTCTGAGAGCTACACGAAGCAGCTCTGAGACCACGACCCAGCACCGAGGCACGCCTAATTCCGCACTCCAGTCCTCGCACAACTGCTCGGTTGGAGGGGAGGCACAAGTGGCAGGGCTGAGCTGCCGTGCCCCGGATTTAAGCAGTGAGGGCCACGCAGTCACAAACCATCACCTGGAGACATCCCAGCGCATCAGCGGGATGTCACAGACAGTTGCCGGGCACATCGCCGCCCACCAGTAGGGGACATCGCCACTGGAATGTCACAGTCCATCACCGTGACATCGCAATGGGCTGTCCTCACCTGCAGCATGTTCTCCAGCAGTTCTCCAGCCCCAGCACATGTTTCTGGGGTTTCCACAGTGTCTTCCACCGTGGCTGTGTCTTCCCAGGGCCCCTTTGGGCTGTTCTGCCAACGGCACACAGCTGTGGGCATGTGTAGCAAGAGGGTTTCTTCCAAAAATCCTCACACTTCCCTCTGAGGCTGCAGGACAAAGTTGTACAGGCTCTCCCCGTCTCCAGCACTGCTGGCCAGCCCTCTGGGATGTCCAGGTCCTTCCAGGTGAGGTCAAAAGGAGTCCCTGGCTGGCTCTCGGGGATCCTGACCTCCTTGCAGGGCAATAAGAATGATATAAAGGTTTTAGAGAGAATCCAACGGAGTGCAACAAAGATGGTAAAGGGTCTAGAGGAGAAGACGTATGAGGAGTGGCTGAAGTCACTTGGATTGTTCAGCTGGGCAAGTGGCTGGGCAGGGCTGGTGGGCAGGCCATCACATCCAGCACACAGCCCCTTGCACCTTGTGTGCCGGGCCTGGATAAAGGGTCAATGCTGAGGAGCACGCACCCGCATCTGGTTCAGGAGAAATATCAGGGGAAGACAGTGACCCCGATTTCACTGTGAAGGAGGGAAACCACTGGGAGTGGGCACAGGTGTTAGATACATTGGGCCAGTAATGATTTCAACTTATTTTGGTTTTCTTTGCAGAAGCACAGGGGGGACATGTGAGAATCACCTTTCTGGGGGACACTTGGAAGAGCTGAAGGAAATGGACAAGTCTGTGGGGTGGGCAGGGGCTTCCTAGTCTCTTTCTGACTCTGGGATGTCAGTAAGTAGGAGCACATGAGCTGTTAGAAAAAATGAGAGGAGATTTCAGCAGCTGTTCCTCTTGTGAGGGCAATCAACCTACAGGAGAAATCCCAGAAGAGCCAATGAGTGGGACCTAGAGCCAGGTACCTCTGTTTCTGCTGAGCCCATGGCATGTGCTCAGACTCCACACCCCAGCCGAGGAGGAGGATCTTAATGACAAGGAGGATCTTAATGATGATGAGGATCTTAATGACAGGGCAGCAGAGTAAGACAGGAGTCTGCGGGTTTGATCCTTGGCATGGGGCAGATCCCCCACCTGACTACATAGGAGTCACAGTGCTTGAAGGGGAGGTGCTCCCACCTCACCCTGGCAAGGGAGGGCAGCACACTGTGATCCTGCTGGAGCAGAGCTGTGGTAGGACATGGGAAGGCATGATTAATGAGTATAATAAATACATTAATCTGCAGAAATTAAATCTTCCTAATTAAGAAATATCTTCTGAGGCTTTTGTTTTTCCCTTCCAAAGCTGTTGAGTGTGCACGGAGCATCTCTCATCTACTCTGATGTGATTAAAAGAAGGGCCAACGGTGCCAATCACACACCGTCCATCCAAATTCATTGAAGGGGATAATTCCCAGCTCCTTCTCCTTGGCAGGAATGGGTGAGTGTAATCCTGCACTGCTGACTTCTTTCTCCTTGTAACGGTATCAATCATGCTGGAGAAAAGCAGGATTAAGCTAATGAATGGATTAGAATAATCTCTTTGTAACCCAGGGCTCCAGAGCTGCTCAGACCTGGGGCATGCAGCTGTCCTCAGCCTGTGCTATGGGAGCAAACTCCAGCAGCTTCCACCCAGGCTCCTCTTTGTGCTCCACGTTGCTGCACAGGAGAGGAGATGGATGAATGAGTTCACTGTGCTTTGTTGGGATGTCCCCAAGGCTTTCAGTGCTGATCCTGCCCACTTCTCCACCCACCAGTGTGGTGTTCCACCCTTTAGTGTGACATGAAAGGTGGTACACGAAGGAGCGTACTGTGGGATGGGGCACACTCCTGCTCGCTTGGCAGAGACCCCACAATTTTTCTGTTCTGTCAAAGTCACTGTGGAGGTTCCTGAATCAATCTTTTCCACTCATGCTATCATACCCTGATGGAGAATCAAGAGGGTCTGAAGGCAGGTGAGACCCCCTGGCAAGCTAGACTGACCTCTGCACACACCTCAGGCCAAACAGTCCCACCTGGTGGCTCCTGCATGGAGACGCTGCTGGTGGCCATGAATGCGCCTTGTAGAAAAAGTACTGGTATTCAATTTATTCCTAATGACAGACCCCTACTGGCTAATTCCCTGTTAAGTACTGCTTTGTATATCCAGCCCGGATTTGCCCACCTGCAGCTTCTAGCTGCCTGCAAGGGTGCAAAGCCTCTGACAGCAGATGTAAGCTTCTTGTCCCACCTGGCTGGACAGGGACAAAATTATAACAGCAGTACAATGACTCTCCTCCGTCTTCAGGAGCCACTAGCTGGAAACCACAAATGGAACATTCTAGTCTTTTGCTAAAAGGCTTATTTTCTGATCCTCAAAAAATTCTGAAAATCTTTTCCTTTTTTTTTTTTTTTTTTATGCTTTCTGTTTTGATGCTTTCTGGACTGTGGAACTGGGCTATGTGTCATATTCACTGTCATATGGGACTGGAAGTTGATAATTTAGAGGGTGAGGGAAGAGTGGAAGGGATGTTTATGGCAAGGCAGGAAAAAGAGGCTCTGTTGGATCAGAACAAAAGAGAAGAGCCTGCTCACTGTTACTGTTCCTTCTTGAACCCTGCACCTCCTCTCTGGCTTTGAGTTGAGAACTGTATAAAACCATCGCACAGACCATCTTGTCATTATTTTAAAGCATGTTTTTTTTAGAGTTTTTCCTCTTTTTCTTCCTCACTCCCAAACACTTTTTTTTCTTCTGTTGAACCCCCCCACATTGCAAAATTAAAAAAAACTGAATTTCGAAATAACATGTTCTGGGATCAAAAAATGTAACATCACTTTTAAAAAATTTTATTTAATAGCATAATTGACTGAAATGGTGCACAAAATTTATCTCTGAGGAGCAGAAACCAAGAGGAAAAGATAGGAAACCAAGAAGACAAAATCCGAAATCACAGTCAAAAAAAAAATCTTGTGTGTTTGGAATGTTGTGAATGTAGTCATAATACAGTTAAAACAAAGGGATAAAGGGTAGTCAGGCATCGTAAATGGTTGTGCAGGGAGGTGACGGTGTCACCATCCCTGGGGGAGTTTAAGGAAAGGCTGCACGGCTTGGAGGTGCCTTTCTGTTTAGTTTTTATTCCCAGCAGAAATTATTGCCAAATATTCTGTAAGCTTGTAGTTTCAGATCCATGATCATTTCACATTTGTAAAGTTGGTCTTAAGCTCCATTTTCTATCAGAAGAAATCACTTCTGACAAAAAATGAAGCAGCCCATTAATTAGTTGTCTCTAATTCTCTTAAGCTTGTTGCTGTAATTAATGTCTAATTTTGTGAAGTATCCTTAAACTGGAATTGTTCCATGTTTAATCACTAATATGTCCCATTAGATAAAGTTAATGCAACTGTCTTGAAATGGCAAATAGAGGCTGTGAGGCCTTTCTTTAAGGGGAGTATAAATAAACTTAATAGAAAACATGCAGTCTGAAATGTGGGTAGAATAATATCAATATCATTAGAAATTGCCTTTTAAAGGCTTTTGTGAACATCAGTTGTTGGGCTTAATGGCTAATTACAAAGACATGCATTTGTATACTGCAATGCACAGCACTGTGGTTTCTGAGCAGAGGCTCGCCATCTCCCTTGTCCAGACTTCCCTGGGATGGACACACGCACTGCGATCACCCCAGATCTGGATGGGGCATACAGAGGGCTCCGAAAGGCCAGGAGGAGGACATCCTGTGGGAACAGATCCTGCTGTGGCAGGGGGCTGGCTGTGAGCGCCACCCCCCAAAGTCAGCCCAGGTTCCCTTCCAGCCAGTGAGCAATCTTCCATTCAACAGAGCAGTGGGGCCCAGGGCTTCAGTTTTTTACTTCATTGTGAACTGTCAGCTGCTGGCCAAGGCATTGACCTGCTGCTTCTGGCAATAGCAAGAAGTCAGGAGAAGGGGCTTCAGGCTTCACCTGTACCCAGCTGTGACTGCTGCCGGCATCACCATTGCTCAGCACTAACTTGTGATGGCCAGACAGGAGCGCAGTGGCATACCCTGGCCACTTCCAGTGCTTTCTGTCTTAATCTTGGTGCATTGTGGCACCAGCAAGAAACAGGTAAAGAACACCTTGTCTCAGATATTCTGCAATCACCAGTCTTAATTGTTCTGTTCCTGTTTTCTGAAGCTTTTCCTATTTCCACCAAAACTGATTTCTTTACTATTTAGCTCATTTTTGATGTGCTGCTTAGTTTCCATCTTCCAGCATGTCATCTTCCAAACTGATTAATCTTTGTATGTACAGATATCAAATGTCTGTGTCATGGTTTCTGTAGGCTAGAAGAACCCACATGCTCTCTCAGTCTGCCATGTCTCACAGGGCAGGGGACATAACTCAAGGGCATTGACCATTTGTGGATGAATTAGAGTGTGTGCCTTCAGAAGACATCCAGGTTAGTGCACACATCAAGAGACAGCTAAAATACCATGTGGCCAGAGAGTGTGTTCCCAGGGTTTCTTAGTATTCCTGACGGTGGTATTTCAGTTTTAATCTGATCAAAGATGGGCTCGTGATCTAGGGGTGGACCTGACTGTAGGCTATATAGCACAGGCTATTCATGATTGTGAAAAGTGCTGCAATCAAGCAAGCCAAGTGGTTAAAGCCTCTTTGGTATGGAGGATGATGGCTGAAATATCAATATGGGGAGGCCTGGCAGGTTGATTATATCACACTCCCTCAAACTCACAATGGCAAGTGCCATTTACTTACAGTGGTGGAGGCAACCATCGGATGGCTGGAAATATCCTGTGCTCCATGCCACTGCCTGGAACACTGTTCTGGGCCTTGAAAAGCAAGTCCTATGGCGACATGGCACCCCAGACAGAATTGAGTCAGACAATGGGACCCATTTCTGAAAAAATCTTATAGACTTACAGGCCAAAGAGCATGGTATTGACTGTGTATGTGATATCCCCTATCAAGCACCATCCTTCAGGAAAATTGAGTGATATAATGGACTGTTAAAGACTGCACTGAAGGCAATGGGTGCATGTCAATATCCCAGAGATCTGACTATGAGTATTAGCAGTTAGGATTTTCAGGAATCTGAAGGCAGAGACCAAAATTCTTCCTGCAGCTAGATTTTCTTTACCAGAAAGATCAAAACATTACATTCAAAATCGAGATTTTAAAGCAAGAAACAAGAAATTATTGTGTCTTTCTTCCCTTGAGCACGTTCACTCTCAGATCGTGATCTAGGGAAGCTTGGTGACTTTCCTAGGAATATATCTCCAATATCTCTGTCACACTGTTCACTCAAAAGCGACTGTCTTGAGAGGGTTTGTCCTTGATGACCCTGCCATCAGTGGTGGCTCTGGTGCTGCAGCGGGCTCCTTGGGGTGGCAGTGGGGGGCTGCCCCCAAGGCCCATGGGACCCATCCCAGCTATCTCCTAACTCCTAACAGTGCTGCGGGGCCCACATATTACCCACTGACATAACTAAGAAATGCTTTTTCTTCTGTAATTTTCCCCATTTCTTCTCCAGCACTGCAGCTGTTGACATCTTGCCATGAAGGTGTTGAGAGATTTCTTCAAGTGATGGAAATAATTATTTTTTTTGTGTGAATAATCTGCCTTTTTATTATTTAATTGCATTGAACTTAGTGAAACCCTCCTATTTGCTAACTCCCAGGTGTATTTTTGGTATATTTTTTTCAAAATGCCTCCCCCAGTTTTATTAAGCACAAAAAGATGAACTGTAAAACCCCTGAAACATGCCTTGGAGCTTTTATGCTGTAAACGTGAATACTGGCAGGTAGCTTGTGGGATTTGCTTGGGCCTAATCACTGGTTCGGGGGTTTCCTTTTTTTTTTTTTTTTTTTTTTACAAAGCTTGAAGGCACACAACTTTTGACGAGTCTCACCGGACAGTTTCCTAGGCATGAAGAAACAGGACACTTGGCTGAACATGAATCAGTGATACTCACGGCTCTTACTTTGAATAGCAATACTGTGCACAGCGAATATGCATGAGTTCAGCTTCTCACCACAGCAAGGAAGGCTGTTAAAGGCAGAAACATCCCAGGATGCATATTTAACATCCCTTCATTATTTTGAAAGCTGTGTTCATGTAGAAGCTAGAAGTTTCATAAAATGTATTTAAATTTTTGATATTCAATTTATTTTAAATCTCCTGTCTGGTCCCTGTAATCTGATTTAGCACAATACATAAGCCAATTCGGTGCAGCAGGTGTGACCTCTTTCCCATCCTGCCTGCACCCCATACTGTTGAGAAGGCTGAGTATGGGGTTTTTACCTGCATGAGTGCAAAGAAGGTAGATCAGCAGCAGAGGGAGGAGGGATGAGAGGGATGAGAGGGAGATGGGGTCCCTATTCTCGATGCTGCACTCTTGCTGGTAAAAAAAGGTTCCTCCCTCTGTTGAAATTCAAGCCAGAAGCGTTATTGTTTTTCCGTGTGTGGGTTGAATAATTCTCCTGCATATGCACAGAAAATCTTGGAAGAGAGGTTGCTGGGGGGACAGGTACGAGTCCTGCCCTGCTGGTGTGCTGGTGTTTTGGGACAGAGGAGGTGTAAGGACTGGGCTCAGGCTGGTGCCATGGGAAACAGCGGGATTGTGTGGCCTTGGTCACAGCACCCAGCCACGAGGCTCCACTGCCACAGCTATGTGCAGAGAGCTTCCCACCAGCCAACTTTGCCCTTTGCTGGGACCACTGTGTTGCAATTTTGGGGTGCAGACCTCACTCCACCATTCTCCACAAAGCTCAGAGAGCAGAAAGGTTTATGCTTTTGGTCCTGGGGCCATCTAGCATTCCTGTTATAGCCTATGCGAGTCTGCAGATCAGAATCATTATTTCAAGCATGTCTCTCCAAATGAGAATAATTATTTCAAGTATCTTCTGTGGGGTTTAATAATTTGTTTTAAACTAATACATACCCAATAAACTGTAACAACATAATTACTTAAAGTTTGTTGCGGCTTCCTACAAGATCATTCCCAAGAATCCCTAATCACTTTTGATTGTTTTGAATCTGCTCTGCTGCTTCCAGCACAACAAGCTAATGTGAAACAACCTGGAAAAGAAAAACGACCTAACAGGAGATGCTGGCAATAGTTGAAACCTGTTGATCTGGGCAGGTATTTGACACCATGGCAAAGGCTTCTCAGTGGGGCAGACAAATATAACTGCAAATGTCAGAGGGGACACCAAACAAGAGCTATAGTGGTTGTTGGGAAGGCCAGATGCCATAACAGCTGGGCCATAACAAAAATAATGGTAGTGGATGATCTTTAGAACACAATCAGAAAAACATCACCCAAGTTCAGTCACACTGATCTGGCATAACTAGCACCCCACCCTTGGACCACAGGGCTGTTGTGGACAGGAGCCCGTGCAGCTCACAAATGTCATTTGCTTTTCAGATCAAAGCAGACATACCACAAGAATCAATGTATTTTTGTTGCTGTTCTCATTTCTAAAAGTCAAACTGGGAAAGATTAAAAACTTGGTGCTGCCACATGAGAGACAAACAGCAGGGAGTCATGTGTTTGCACTTGTCTTTCTAAAAACCACACAGTCATTATGGAAGTGCTGTAACAATTTGTAGTGGTTAAAGAGACCTGCTTTTGGACTGTTCAGCTGGGAGGACTGTTTGGTTTGGGACTCCTTGCAAAAAGTTGCTCTGGTTTGTCCTTTTTTGGTTCAATGACTTCATCGGGAGAAATGCAGGATCCTCTATGCAGCAGGGGCACACTCCGCATGCAAAAACTGGCTGGTGAGTCCTCCTAGCTGCTGGGAATGGTTGAATACATAAGCTTTAACCATGAACTCTGCTTAATATCTTATGGCTTTGAAGGCCTTAGAGGCCATGTTTCTTCCTCGATAATTAGAAGGGTAAGAGCTAGCTGGAAAAAAAAAAATCCAGCTGAAATAGTGAAATGGATGCTTGTTTGTTTAAGAAAGTATTTGTTATAGTGATGAAATGGCAAGAATTGGTAACCTCTACAGCTGCACAAGTTGTGAACAATCTGCACAGTACTGAGTCCGCTCATTCAGGGGGACACCAAGAAATTCAGCGTCCCTTAATGCCGTGCTGTCCGTTGATGTTCCTGGTATGGGGTTGATTTATTTTTATTTTTATTTTTCCTAACCACTCCAATTCACGTCATTAGCATAAGAAAAATGTGACAATAACCATATATCTACTTCAGTGGTTCCACGTCTCCTACTTCAGCTCTTCTACATGTCATAGAGGATGCTATTGTGGGAAGAACAGGCTCTCTGCTGGTGCACTGGAAATCGGAAGAAAATATTTTTAGGACCCAAAGAAACAAAGAAGGTTGATGGTTGACCTAGAAGCCTAAGACAGCCTACTCTGCTTGCCCATTTCTGGAAATCATTTGCAGGAGGACAACTGAGAGGACAGGTGACATCCAAAACCAGCAGACTTTATAAGATGAGGACTAAACCAAACAATAGGCAGGAATAACTCGAAACAGCACAGCAAGGCTGCAGCTAACTTTGGGAAGTGGGTGGCAAAAGGAGCACAAAAGCAGTGGGGGAGCACTTAGGAGAAAAAAGGTCTGGCATTTGAGAGAGAAAAAAAACATCAAACCAACATTTACTGAGAATTGTTTTCTCAATTAAATTATTTAGCTTTTCATTAGCTTAATTTCACTTGTTTTTTCTTCATTTTTGTTGCTTTGAGTAATAAAAACACTCTATTTAATAAAGTTGTCATGTTCTAAAACCCCAAGACCTCTGAAGTTCTGATTTAATTTCTTTAATTAATCCCTAACCCCCCTTCCCACCCCCAAGATTTTGACAGGAGAAGGCATTTTTTCAGCCCCCCCCATGGTTTCAGATACAACATTGCAGACAGCAAAAGCCTTTTTGAGATGAGATCAGGGAGGAAGAAGGAGACCACAGAAGGGTGCACAGGGAAGGCTGTGGAGGTCAACACCTTGTTTTTCTGAAAGACTCTGTGGGCTCTCAGATGAAGATAAGTGACTAGAGCCTGTTCTAGCTCTCAGCCCGGTAACTGCACCTGGGGGCTATATCTGGCTCAAGGCTGGGGTCCAGATCCAGTGATGAGGATGTCTTTCTATGGAAGCCTCAGCAGATCTTGTCACTACAGGACTTACTTTTAAAACAGAACGTTTCACTTCTCCAGTGTGTAGCTTGAATCTCCACATGTTTGCATGGGCTCCACATGTTATCATGGCTCAGGGGCAGCAGAACTGCAGAAGGGGTTGGGAAGGAGCAACCTGCGCTGGCATCGCTGCCATGTCCCCCTTCTTATGGGTTCATTTGAGGAGGAGCAGGGGGAGAACCTGGTATAGGTGCTGACCCCACTGAGTCCCAACAGCTGTTGTGCTCCTCATTTTCAGGTCAATAACAAATGCTCACAAAACACTTCAGGAATGTGTTACGGGTTAGCAGATTCACATCAGTTTGCTGGAGAAGTGCTGGGTATTTGATAGAGGCAGGTGCAGGGACTATTCTGCATATCTTCGCGTTGCAAATACCCAGCCACTCAGATGTGTCCCAGACAGCAGTCAGCCAACACAGTCTGAACTGGCTGCTCACAGCTATCAGGGGAACAGCTGGGGACGAGGCAGGGCATTGCTGACAGATTCATGTTAGAGATGAAACAAAAAGCTGGGGCATTGTACGGATGCACGCCATAGTAGGGCTTGGCAAGGGGCTGTGGCACACTGCAAATGTGGTGTGAGCAGCCTAAAATGCTTTTAGAAACAGGGTAATACGTGGCATACTCAACATGCATTTTTTATGTGATAACTTTTTTTCCTGTAATGCTTATATCATAATGTATGGCACACAGGGCTCTGAGAAAGTCAACTGGATATTAATTAACCCAATAATGTCCATGAGAGAAAGCAGACATGCAGGCATCAAATTATTTTGAGATCTATTGGGAGAATTATAATGAACTGCTTGAGGTCTACAGCCCTGGATCTGGCATAGCAGAAGGAACATTAATATTCTCTTTGTAAAAGACAGAAGGGTCGTGAGGCTCAGAAGCAATACACTGCACACACTGTCAGCACTGAGACACTGGGCTCATCTTTGCTAAGACAGGCAGCTCCCAGCATGATTATAACAAAGAGGTAAGTTGGTACTGTCAACATTTTAATTTGTCTTGCTTTATCTGCTGTTCTCTAGGCTTGAGTCCAATTTAAAAAAATAAAGAAAATAAATAAATAATAATAATGTTGCCTTTGTTTTCTTTGTCAGAGTTTCTTGGCACTTCATATTGTATGTAACATCTTGGAAAATGCATAGGTTTGGTCTGGAGTGGACGGAAGACACTGGAGATCCCCTGCCCCACATCAGCCTTCATGGGGGCTGTGGACCCACAGGGCAAACAGTGGTTAGAAGGGTCTGGTCCTGTACAGACTGTGCTTCCTCAAGGATAATTAAGTGGAAATCCATGGAGGAATTCAGATGTTGGGCACATCATTGTGAGCTGGAATTAACGTCACTGGTGCATATAAAGCATTCTCATCTGTTTGGGCATAGGATCAGACTAGTAACAGCAGAGAGAAACAAAGAGAGCCTGACCTATGTTTTTTACAGGGTGGACGTGGGTCTGTTTTCAGCCCTGACTCCTGTCCATTGCATTCCCATCTGCTCTTCCATCTCCTCTCCCTCTGCTCCCTCCCAACTACAATATCAAGTGATCTTTTGGGAAAGCCCTCTCCTGGTGGTGAGGAAGCCCATGAATTGCAGAGCTGCATGATAAATACTCCTGCCAATTACCTGCTATCCTTTGTAATATTTAAATTATTTCTAAAATTACAATGTCCTTGGGGAAGAAAAGAAACTGTGTTCCACTAAGTAATATCTTATTAATCAGATCCTATATGGCATGGAATGAATGACTGAAACCAAGTCCATCAGTTAAAGAGGATCATGAATGTCAGATTAGCTTAGTAATTATTGAAAAGCTCAGTAATAGAGTTCTTGAATGGAGACATCGAAAATGACTTTCCTTCCTTTTAATCAGAGGTTTGTGCTCCATGAGGGCTTTTTAGAAAGTGATTCCTTGAGAAGGGCTGGTTTCACCTCCACGGAAGAACACAGTGTCTGCTTTGTATGCAAGCCTGTGCTGGGGGAGCTTTGCAAGCTTCAGTCCAGGCAACCAGCTCAGTGCCCCAAACTGCTCTGGAGGTGCAGGAGATGGCCAGATGCAGCTTAACAAGAGACAGGGAAGGTCAGATAGGTCACAAGAGCAGGTCCTGGGGGGGTGGGAGGGGGGGGGGAGGGGGAGCTGGCAGGAAATGCTCTGAGGCAGAAGCAGAGCAGAGATCTAAGCACCAGGCTTGGTGCCTTCAAAGTGCCTGGCAGGGAGGACTCAGCCGTTTGTTCTTCAGGCAGTAGCTCTGATCCGGGGCTCTGGTGTTGGCTTGTCTCTAGACAAGCATCAGAACAGCCAGGTGCAGCTTGATATCAGTGGGCTTGGAACATCAATTTTTATCCCAGTCAGATCTGGAAAAAAGATGAGTCTTTTATTAGTACATCAAATTAAATGTGCTAAAAAAAAATCATTTTGGAAGAACTTGACAATGTTTTTTGGTTTTGTTTTAAAAAGGAAGAACTGACAAAATATCTCACTAAATTTTGTGCATCCATTATTTGAAAAGGCAGAGGCTGACAGGGTATTGTTTTGAAAGGAATAAGTAAACTGTTTTGTTGGGAAATATTCCTCTTTTCAAAGTTGATTAAAAACTCAGCTAAAGAACTCTTCACAGTTTGGTCTGCTTTAGCAAAAGGTATCAGCTGGCAGACAGAAAGATGCAATCCCCACTGCTCAGAGGATTTGCCACTACATCAAGGTGAGAGTAATTCTTCCAGAAATGTGGGCCCAACACCCTCCAACTGCATTTTTATGGTACCTGGAGTCTCACAACCTTGCCCAAGTGTGTTTTGCCCTGTGCAAAGACCACATCAGGCACACTCCAAGCCAAGCCCTTCACTAGCAGTGAAGGCTGTGCTGAGAGAGGGAATTAGGAGAATCTTATCAAGTAGAGATAGAGTGCTGACAGAATTAAACTAGTGGCTGCTACTTAGTGTCTTTGCTAACTATTGTGCATTGTGCAAATTAAAGCAAGAAACCTTGGGCCCCTTACCAACGTTAGTCTCTTGATAAGTGTGAGCCTGTCTTAAGAAACTGGTAGAAACAGGTCCTGTGGATGGACAAGAGCCAAGGAGCAACTGAGTCTGTGCAAAGACAAGAGGTCAACTAGCGGTGACGAAGAAGAGTCATCAACCTTCATCCCTACAACCCCCGGAAACCACTACCAGGAGACACTGCGCAAGTGCAGATGGGAGGAGCTTATGGAAATGACTTCTTGAACTAATTTTAATATGAGGCAGGGACAGGTTATGCATATGTATAAGCACATTGTGAAACTTCATGCATATGTAACTCTTTACCGCATATAACCATGGCAAGATGCTGTGTCGTGTGTGCATGATTTTGGTGGGACTATCCCCCCATGTTGCCCAGTGCTGAATAAACATACCTACTTTACAGTCTTACTGATTGTGAAGTCCATTTTCTGCAAGTCAGTGCCAGTTCTCCCAGGGGGTCAGACAGGGACCCTCCTGCAGTGACTTCCTCAGAAGAAGTTTCCTGTTCTGTTCAGTGACAAATCCTGGCTAGGACTCCATTTCCCTTGCAAGCACTCATCTCCCCATTCACCTGTTCATATCACCACAGACATCCAATTGCAGGATGCCTAACAGGGCTGGTCACAGCTGGCCCCCTTCTGTCACCATGGGGAGGCAGGTGGCTCCCTGTTAACGAAGGGGTGCATCGCCCTGGGTGCCTGTGGCAGGTACTGGACACGTAGACTGTAAAGCTGCACCTTGAGGGCAAATCCATGCTGTGCCAGTTGGGTCTGCATGGAGGTGAACAAGCAGCCATGGCTGACTCTGCTCTAAAGAACCATCGCCAAGCAAACAGCAGCAGCGACAGAACATTGGCCCTTTCTCCTCATATGGGAGAATGGGGAAGATCAGAAAAGTGGGTGTGAACAGGTCTTTACTCTTCTAATTAATTCTCAGCAAACTGTATTGAAATTGTGCCTCAGTGTGTTTATCGTTAAGACAATTATTTTAGGCTGACCTACTTTTCTCTGTTCCTTTAATAACATGGGCCACATCATTAGTTCTGTACACGGGCAGCAGAGAAAGAAAGCTAATTGGTAGCAACCTCTTTAAGAAATAAAGCAGCCTAATCGTTTGCCTCCTCACGTTCTTCCATTACAGCTGAGGAACTGCAGAAGATGTTCACTGATTAGTCTGCTGAATTATGAATTAGGCTTCTGGTCCCAGTGCAGCTGTTTTCTCCATGTCATTCCTAGCGCTTTATTTCCCCATCTGCTTATAAAACCAGGAGCTTGATCCTGCAATAAACACTTCAAATGCTTTTTTTAGAGGCTAATTAATTGTGTTGCATTTCTTGAACACATATAGATACCCTGGGTTGCATCAAATTAACAATGCTAATTTCTCTACTGCTCCATGCCCAAACAATCCCTCCTACAGAAGAACTGGAAAACAAAGAAGACTATATGAAATGATTTTTCAGTTTCTGGTTCTTACCATTTTGATAGTTTCTGTGCACAGTGCGGAAAGGTTGTCATCAGAGCAGTTGTGTTTGCAAACCATGTTTACCACTCCCAAAGCTACTCAAAACTGTCCTCGCAGGAGCCAAAATAGTGAAACGACATTTGCAACTGGCTCACACCTAAAGTTCCATCCTAGTCTCCAGTTGCTGCCTTGGCAGCTAGTCCATGCATGCCGGAAAGGGCGAAGCTTGGCAGCTGCGAGCTGGATGCACAGCTGCAGGAAACATGGCACTAACAGGTATGCTGAGGTCTGACTCCATGACAAGTGAGGCTGCATAAAAGTAACAGCTAAATAAGAGACTAGTTTAAATTAATGAGCTCTTTAAAGTATACAAGCCCCTGTCACTCAGAGTAATGACATGACAAACTGTATTTTATTGTCCATACTGATCTCACCCTGAACTAGCTCTACGTGTGTGTTTGGGGTGGTACAGGAGGACATTGGATGTGTTTTGTTTTCTCTTGCTAGCATTAAAGTATTCAGGGGTGGTCTTCCCAGAGGTTGGGAGTTTTCTTTTAATATATGTTTTTTAGTGATCTACATGTAACTCAATCAATCAGTTAAGCTCAAGGATGAAGGCAAAGTCCTGTCTGACATCAGTCTTAGTTGCATTTCTGCTCTTTCGCTAAGGCTACAAAGCCTCAGATTTATGGTTTTAAATTTGTAAATACTTCTTCTAAACCCAATAAATGAAAGGAGCCCCTGGTGTATCCTTGGCGTTCAAGACTGAACGAGCCCAATTAGCCTGTGAAGAGCTGTTCCCTGCAGAATAATTTCAGTGTTTGGGCCAGTCCATTGTGAAAATCATTTATGGCTATACCTTATCATTGATGGTTTCTCATTCAATACAAGAAGCTCCAAAGGTGCAAAGGTGACTTGGTTTCTTGCCAGAACTTCTTTGTTGATTAACTCCTCTTTCATCATCCTGCTTCTTCAACTGTTTGCTTTGTGTTTATTTAGTATTCTGGACGCATCTGTACATATCCAGCACAGTGCATGAATGACAATGACCCTCTGCATTAGCAGTGGGTCCTAGTATTAACAACAAATGATGGTATCTGCATGAAATTTATACACTGTGTCCGCTCTCCTGCTGCACTCTGTTACTGTGGAACTCACAAACACATTAGTCCAGCTAAAGTCGGAGCTTCAAAGGGAAGATATTTACTTCTTTTTGGGCTTTGCAGTTTGGAGGGAGGCAGCTGCTCCGTGCCACAGATATCCCCAGAGTCCGCAGACAAGGGCTGACAGGTGGTGACACAGCATCCCATGCAGTTTCTTCTGCAGGTGAGAATTGCCTTGTCAACAACTGTGAGAAGTATCCCTTGTCTGAGGGCTCAAACTTGAGAGCAGGCAAGGAAAACATCAATTTACTACTGGAATGGGCTCAGCTTGCTCATGTGGATGTAGGAATTCAAATTTCAGGCTGCAGGTAAGTGTCAGCACAGCTTTTCCTTTGAAGCTACCAATGGAGCTTTGCCAGGAACCAGTCTCCTCTTCAACCACGTATAATAACAGAAAAGCTTTGCAGTGCAGATAGTGGAGGACAGCACCAAAGCTCTCCAGAAGAGCTGAGCTGGAGTAATAATAATTGCACCCGCAGCTGCAAGTTGTATTTGTGCTGGGAGGGATGGTCACAGCAGGCAGTGCAGAGGTGGTGGATGTGCCCATCCTCATGCCGGCTGCAGCAGCGTGGCTGTGTTTGTGCTGCATGCGTGGAGCGGGGTGGGGAGAACGACCTCGTGGGACAGGTCTCTGCCGGACAGCTGCAGGCAGTCCTCTCATGGCCATAAAAGGACTGTGTCATAAATGGACTGTGTTTTCCTACCCCCAAACTCCAGGAAATAAATCAACCTAGTAGTGAGAAATACTTCTGTAAATCATGAATCCAAAGCACATATCTGGTAGAGTTTAAACAAAGCAAAAAGCAGAAAACCACACAGCCTTCTGTGGCTTCCCTTGGTGTGCCATGGCATTCACCTTTTCCTGGCTCTGGTTCCCAGCGGTGGTACCAGTGACCAGGCTGAGCATCCTGTGCCACGGCTGCTCTGAGCAGCAGGAGCAGCACCTCTGGCTGCCCAAGGTAACCCTCCAGTGTTCACCCTCCAGAGGGGCATCCATGATGTATAAGATCAATGACTTTATCACTGATGAAAACCTGCTCCTGGGCAGCATCACCACCCTGTGTCTTTGTGGCTGCTTTTCCCCAGCCTTGCCCCAAGAGAGGTCTGGGCATCCCTCCTGCTGGACACACCAAACTCAGATGTTTCCAGAGGGGATACAAATGCCACACTCTCTTCAGTGTAAGCTATCTCCTAGCTGACATGCACAGGGGATCTGGGCCACTCCATGCCTCTCCAAAATATCCCTCCTTGGGACATGTGTCTTCTTCCCCGAGAAGCCTTGGGGAGCTGCGGACTGTGCTTCTCCAGACCCGAACAAGGGGAAAACAGCTCTTCGCTCTCAGCATTGCAGGTTATAGGGCTGCACGATGACTCTGTGGACAGTTGAAATCAGGAAAGCCTACTACATGTGAAAATTACTTACCTTCCAGTGATGAGGAGAAGAAGGTAGCTACAATCAGCCTTTCCTTCTCCAGACACATTTTAAAAGGAAAAGTCACAGCTGCATTTCATGAAGAGCCTGAGCCGATAGATGGACTGGGAACCATGAGAAGGAAGAGCTAATTCTGGTGTTACCACATGGCTAAGGTCTACAGAAGTGTGCAGTTTGTCATTAGCATCTATGAAGTGTCCTGGTGGACCTGGGCCTGAGCTGCCCCAGTGGGAAGGCACGTCGGTGGGGTGAGTGCTGGAAGCTGAGGCAGCACTCCCAGGGCTAGACAGAAGTTCAAATAGGATCTTGAAGAACTTCACGGTTTCAACCACAGGCTTCTAAATCTAACTAGCTCCTATTTTAAGTGCTCCTGTCAGATTTGCCTATAACATTTGTTCAGACTGGGAGTCTGTGGTGAGAGCATGGATGTGAATACAAATATTATGATACCTTCCCTGAAATCTGTGTGTCTCAGCTGTACGCCCTGTCTTAGAGCAGCACAATTTGGAGGCGAGAGTCTGCATTTGCATGACAGCTCTGCCCTTCTCCTATTGAAAATTTGTTTTGCTGCAAGAAGGGTACTTGGTCTGGTTTGAAAATAGGGTGGCTATGAGCCAAGTGAGACACTGTGATGTGCTCCAGGCATGGATGGCTCTGTGGAATTAGTAAGGTGGGAATGACAAAAATAGCCTGCGATATTTTGACATCAGAAGCTTCCTGAGAGCTGCCACACTGCTCGTCTCTTCTGTTGAGTCAGTTGCACATTGCAGCTATGTAGCTCCCTGCAGTGCTCGCTGATTCAATCTGCAATAAAACCTGGGGAAGTGATCAGTGGCTGCTGAGCGGAGCAAACGTCAGTTGGACCCACCAGATCATGCATCTTTCTGTCTCCTCTGGAAATTAATGATCTCAGCTGGACAATGCTTATGGACAGCAGACAGACTTGCTGGTGCCAGGCAGTGTATGAAGTCTCTTGACCAAAATGCTGAGAAATGCTCAGAGTGTTTAAGAAGCGAGTGGCATGTTCAAGCACTTAGAGGTGTGTGAATAAGAGTGCCCAAAGGCTGATACAACCTGCTGGTTTGCTGAAGCCAAGGATGTTGTGTCCTAGTGACATGCAAAGACAAGTATTTATTAGCTCATTATATCATGTCCCCAGCACTAAAGATTTGCAGGGACATGTGAGTTTATGCAGACTTTCTGCAAAACCAAAGATTACACTGCATGCTGGAGTTTATGACATGCACCACAGCTACCCTTAAGATCTCAGCCTTTTCTTCACTCCTCCTTTCTTGCTGATCCCCATGATTTCTGTCTCAGGATGTGACCCATTTCCCTTGAAAGTGGACAAGGACCCTGTGCTTTTGGCATCTTTTGGCATCTTTGGCATCCCTGCCTTCGCTGCTGGACTGGACACCCAGTGTCATGGTACTGCTCTCCACTGGGGCTCTGAGTGAGACTTTGCCTCAGTTCACTTTCCTTGGATCAAATGTCTTTCAGTGCTGAGTGTCTCCATGGGGGTGGCAGCCTTCCTTGATATTATATCATGGAGTAGACAGCATTGTTGCAGAGCCAGGGCCAGACCCTCAGCCAGGGTCCTTGAGTCTCTTCCCATTCTCTTTTAGTGAACAAGGAAAAGTGATCTGATGTGAGCAGTGGTCCAGACACAGGAGAGAAGCTGGTGATGGGATCCCTTAACTGGCTGTCAAAAGGGATTACTTATTTGTGTGGCCAAGGGCTGAGGAAAGATCTTTTTCAGCTTTTATCATAAGTAGTATCAGTCCCTGTGGTTGGCATTTGACAGCCAAGGTGACGGGCTCACATGCTCGAGAAGCTGATGACCCACCTATGGCTGTGTCAGCAGTGAAACAGGGAAGAGACTGCTGTGACAGAAGTGGACCATTCACTGCAGATAATGACTGCCTGAGAGCAAAGGCATCCTCTGTTAACCTTGCACAGAGCCTGCAGATGAGGCAGGAGCTCACTGAATGCTTTAGGAGCAATGAAACCCGCAGCAGGGCAGAGCAAGATCTCAGGAGTTCCCCTGCAAGCCCATAACCTGCACACCTCCTCCTCACAGCACGTGTCTGGTGTCCTACAGACGTGAGAGGTCATCTCCTGGGGGGCCAGGAGCAAGATGTCTGCAAGAGGTCACCAGCCGGCTGGCCGTAGGACAGCAATCTGCTTTTTCAGCATGGCTTATGTGTGTCCAGAGTGAAACACCTACTGATGGGGTTGGTGGGGCTGTTCTAACATGTTGTTCAAGATAGTTAGTCTCTGGTTTTTATTTTGTGTGCATATATATATATATATATATATTGAAGGGGTTGGAGGGCATCAAGAATAAATTTTCTTCTGGGCAGCAGCAGGTTCTTGTGTTTACGTGGTGGGTTGCAAGGAAGAGCAGAGTGTGAAGCTACCTATATGTGTGTGGTCTTCCTTTGGAAAATGTCATATTTGGATCAGAACACGTTTACTTAAACATAAATTCAAATAAATTATTTCTGGAACAGAAGTCACAGGGGTTTTGCCTCTCTGCAAAGAAGAAATAGGGAGGCAGTTCCTGGTCCTAATAGATGAATAAGATTTTTTTTTTTTTTTTTTAATTATTATAATTATTTTTTTAACTAGGATTCTGTAACAAATCATGGGAGTTGCAGTTTTACTCCTCTTTTTGTTCTTTGATTGTCTTCCCACCTCTAGGGAGAGCTGCAGGGGACATAATTGTACAGTTTTCAATTCACTAAGGGTACAGTCCCATGTCCACAATGAACGGACAGATTCAAGGTGTTTTGCTGAAGAGATATTTAAAGGTAAAACAATTACTAACCCATCAGAAATAACAGGTTTCCTCACCACATTCCCATCCCATAATACTCAGCTCAGAGTAAGAAGGGTCACAAAAACCCATCACTCATCGCAATAACCCTAACAAATAATTTGCTAGGAGTAATGGGATGAAAATGAGAGAAGGGACGGTTAAGCTGCCTGCCAGGGAAGCTCTCCCTAGAGATCAATTTTACAGGGGAAGAAGTTCCAGAAGGGAGATGATTGAAACTTCAGTAGTTCGGAGATGATCTGGGAAAATAATGGAGTTATTATGTCAGTGACCAAGCCTAAAAATCCACCTAAGTTTGCTTTGGAAGGAATTTTTGTTCTTGTTGAAAGCACATGATATGGGAAAAAAAAATCATTTGGGGTCAGTCAGGAGTGTTTCCATTAAGAGGCAGATAAATACTTCACTTTATTTTTTGTCTATTTGCCCAGTTTATGTACATTTTGCTCTTTTGATTCTGGCCCCTTTTATATTAAAATGATGCAATTTAATTTAAAAGAAAAAAAGAAAGACAAAATTAAAGTGTTCCTGCATTTCCGTAGCACAGCATTTTTGTTTTAAAAGTGTCTAAATGGAACACGTGTATTTTCTATTTCCTCCATTACTTTATGCACAGAGCACTAGTTGAATTTGGTCAAAAATCAAAGTAGGCTCATTCACTCTGAATCCCACTTTATGAATTGCATCTTATTTATTTTTTGGTCTTGCTTTACCTGAGGTGCTTAAAATGAGACGGAAGCAAACAGAAAGCTCCATACTGCCAAAGAAAAAGAAGAAAGGCAGACACAAGAAAGAAAATGAGATGGGATTTTCCTTATCTTCCACTCATCATATGGCCTGCTGAGCACATGCTGTAAGCTGGAGCAGCATGGAATGAGTCAGATGTCAGCAGTGGGGACAACTGGATATGTGTTACAGTCCAATGGCATGAATACAGCAACCTCGGTGGAAATGATTTATTTTTTACAGTGTAACTTCGATGACCCAAAGTTAATCAAACGGAAGTAACATTTATCCCAACCTAACCTTAGCTGCCTAAAAATTCAGCATCCAATCTATGCCACTAGTAAAGGGAAGCCTCACACCATGGCTCATCCGGCCTGTGCTGGCTGCCCACGGTAGTCCTTGCAGAGCCCTCTCCCCCCCAGCCTCCTTCTCTTAAAACAACCATCTTGGCTTAGCCTGCAGAAAGTTGGAAGCACTTAGTCCCCTAAAAACACAGCAACAGACATATGCTAATCACTTTTCACTAAATATATTTTTTTCATAAATTTCATTTTCAGTGTTTGCAGCTTGGGCTCTTTCCCAAATAAAGCAGCCAGTGATTGAGCCTGGGTTTATTGCTTCCACAATCCAAATTACAGCTATTATCCCATCTACAACCTGCAATTATCCTCAGCTTGCACATTTCATTTCTTGATCGAAACATACTTCGCACTGATGAAAGGTGATAGACTGGCAGCCTCAGAAAGCACTGTCTTCTCTTCGAACAACAGATGCAAAGTCAGCGAGCATAACTGCAGCCCCTGCTCCAGCCCCCTCTCGCTTCTGAAGCTGCAGCTGTGGGGCTGCTCCCCAGCACCCAGGGACACAGAAGGAGTTGTCCTGGTAGGAGGCGGCTGCTCAGGAGGTGCCTCTCAGTGCTCCGCTGAAGGTCTGGGCTCCCCGGTTTCTTCTGCCTTACTCTGCCCTTGTGCAGGGCTCGGGGAAGCCTCCATTTCTTGCACTTCTCAGGGTCCTGCCATGTTATCCAGCCCCTGTGCTGCCTCAGCAGGTATTTTTTCCTCTACCATGGGGTTTGATTTATCCATCCCTAAAGATAAGATCTCCAAACTGCCAGCCTGGAGATTTCTGCCAAGCTAAGGCTCTGTGCGTCTGGTTTTCCTGGGAGATACTCTCTATTCTGTGCAGTAACCACATCTAGGTTTTGCATCACTGTCTCAGATGTTTTGAGATTTATTTTTTATTTTTGCCTAAAGACTTGGAGAGGCACATGAAATGTAGGTGTAAAATGCAAATCTGCATCCCTAGTTAGAAAAAACCTTAAAGGTTTTCTGATCCCTCTCAACTCATTAAAATGACACCTTCCCAAATGCCAGACCAGTACTTTTGCAGAACTACCAAGATTTAGTGGTCCAACAACTGGAGTGTAACTCCAGTTACTTCAGTCAGAGTGGGATGGGAGTGTCCTGGCACCACGTCCAAATGTACTTTGGAGAAAAAAATGCCTGTTGTTAGTGCTAAAGTGACATCCTGCAGTAGGGCATCCCCCCAGGCATTCAGCCATGCAAGCAAAATGAGTTTCATCCCTCAGCCTAAACTTTGAGTTTTTTCTAGGGCACCAGCTTCCACAAAATGGGAGAAAATATGCTACCCCCTCCCTCCCAGCCACTTTTAGCCAAGGAGCTGCATGAGAAGCAGTAAGAGCATTGTCTGGCAGGCAGGAGATGTGTCTTAGGATATCCTGAAGCAGAAGAAAAGATAGATATCTAGGTTTCTTGCAGCCTTGGCTACTGTTTCTGATTTAAGAAAAAAAAGAAAAAAAAAAAAAAAAAAGGCTGATTAGTGTTAGCACTTGCTGCTATGCTTCTATTTTCACATCTCTCTCCCTGACATCCCCCACATCCCTTTTCCTTAACGATGCTGAGGAAGGACTTGATGAGTCTTTCTTTGCAGATAATACAATTCATCTACCTAATGATAAGACAGGAGATACACTTGAGTCCTGTCTTCTGGTAGTAGGAGGACCAATGAAACAGCTCCACCTATCTTGACAGGACCATTAATGGTATCTGCTACTAAAGGGGTTGAATTAAAACTTAATAGTAACAATTTTGGGCACTGGGCAAGTTTCTAAATTGAAACAGCAAAGAGACTTGATGGACTGTCTTCATGAGGTTCAGTGACAACGCAGGAAAGTGAGCTTCAGAGGCAGAATGAACCAACCTAAAATATTTTGCTCTAATCTGCATTTCAGAGTAACTATTTTGGAAAACCTCCTGTCCATTAAATGTGAACTAAGAAAGAGTTTCAAGAAGATAAGCCGCTTCCTCCCCTTCAATTAGCAGGTTAAATTGCTCTCTCCAATTTAAGTCTACTTTCTGCTTAATTCAGAGCAGAGCTCTAAGCTGCTGGGGTGATCTGCCTCTCTGCTGAGTTTCTCTACCTGCAGATGGATTTTGCTGCATGCCCTGATTGGGTCTCCTAAACCAAAATGCTCACCTGTTGGATGAGGACAGCCCTGCATCCCAGAGGGTCACGGCTGTGGAGGAGACATATGCCTTCCATTTTCATTCCAGCCAGTAAAACACAAGTGGAACAGATTCACCATGAAACATGGGGCTGAGACCCAGGTTCAGGCTATGCTGAGGATGAATTTAAGAGGCTGTTGGATGTAAAAAGATGTTAAAACTTTGGTTTCCAGGCTGCAGGTGTTGTGGACATCCCATTTTTGCTCAAAATGGCCCAAACAGGAATGAAACTTTTTGTTTTTAATCACTGAAGTGGAATTGTTTCATTTTTCTTTTTGGCAAGAAAACATGAAAAAAAATCTTCTCTAGTTCGGATCAAATTGATTTTTTTTTTTTTTTTTTTTTTTTTCCACTTTTTAACTTGGTAGTTGAACTGAAAAATCAATTATTCACCCAGCCTTGCTCCCTACATGTGTCCAGGAGCAGAAATGGTTGTTTTTATTCAATAGCAGGTGCTCAGCAATTTGATCAAATGAATGCTGAGGTAAGAACAGGTCGCCCCATTGCTTTACCTAACTCTTCCCATCTTGCCTGCCGAAACCCACCAGGGTTGCAGGGAGAGACCCTGAAGTGTGTCATTGCTTTGATGCTGTGCCTGGGCCATGCCTACCACACAGAGTGATGTGTGTACCAAGCTGATCTGGCTGGCAGTACAGAACAAGGGCTTGGTTTTGATCCTGATGGCCGCTGCTGGTGTGTTTCTAATATATGCTTTAACATCAACATAAATTTCGTTGGACAAAATAACCAGGTCCCCTTGAGAAGCACTCTGATCATTCCTGCCACATAATCTCATATAACGGTCTCCAAAGAAAGAATATAGTCACTAAATATGAAGTGCTAATGACTGTATTGCTGTGTCATAATAAGAAGCTGAACAGAAAAACAAATTTGTCAGTAGCGTGGTTCCAAATCAACAGCTACACTGGAAAGAAATAGGTTGTTTAAGCAGCATACCGGTCTCAGCTGCTGCCATAAGAGACTGGTGGGTTTCTGTTTACTGACAGGTTTGTAGACAGAGCAGATATGGTCAGGCCAGCCAGCCCTGAACAGCTGGGATGTATTTGTTTTTTTCTCCTTCCTTTTCCTCACATATGATATATCCTGTCTGAATGTTTCAGGCTTTTCCTAATTCTGCTCTCTTGTGTAGCATCAGTGTTGGAAATATCTAGTCATTTCTTTCACAGCTGTCATGACACTAAATGTTTGTCTGTCCAGGAGGTGAATAGCTGCTCTTCTTAAGTCCCTCTGTATGTCACATGATTCCAGGCTTGTGGTTTTTGCTAAATATCACTGGAGAAGAGTAAAAGTGTAGAGCTCTGGCAAAAAGCAGAATACTTATTCTTTTCTTCTTTTCTCTTGAGACGACACAATAAATGCAAAGAACCCAGAGGAGACCAGACTTTGACAGCATCAGAGGTTACCTGCTGAGCAGGTGATCTGAATCAGCAATTCCACAGGAGCTCCTGGTCCCTTTGGGTGCTGGCGGGGTGGGGCTAGATGGCTTGAGTCTCCTCTGCACTGTGTTCTTCTCTGTTGGATTTACAGGACATGAAAGACTGAAGACTATGCCCCAGTCCCTCACAAGCTCATGATGATCCTGAGGGGGGTGAGAGACAAAGACCAGGCTAGAGCAGGTCTCCAAAATTTGGCCAAATCTGCCTCTAGTGGTGAACTCACAGATGAATCCTGCAGAGCATATAAGGGGAACAGTTGGCATCATTCCTCTCTGCCCAGGAATCAAGTGTATGTTTTGGGTGTGGTTCAGCAGATCCTTTCAGCAGATCGCCAAAAGACATTTCTGTGGGGACATCAGTGATGCACCACTGTCAGTGGAGAAGGGCAGATAGTCCCGAACATTGGTGGTTCAGGTAATTCTTTAGGCTGACTAATAAGGGAGGACTCTCGCCTTCTACCACCCCTTCTTCACACCCTAAAGCGAGGAACCTGATAAGCTATCTGACCACAGCCAGCAGTGCAGCCCATTCTTTCAGGGCAGCCTCACCTATGTGCTCCCACCGTCTCCGCTCCACCCCAAGTGCAGCTCTCAGTATCGAGTGCTGCTGTTGAGTTACAAATGGTGGCCAGTTTGCTAAAACTACCCACCCCACATCTGGATGTAATTGCTCTCTCAGTGCTTTTGCTATGCAAGCTGTCTAGTGAGAAGCTGAGAGCAAATCCATCATGTGGCAATGGCAGGAGGAGCTGGCAGCTAGGTGTAGGGAAAACATAAAACATCCTAGCTGCAGACTCCAATTCCTGTCTTCTTCCTTGACCTCCTTTAACCCTTGCCCTGGTCGATGCTTCCCGGGCTTTAACCAATATGAAAAGTCTGGCTCATAAAACAGCTGGAAAGAAAAACTGTCAGCAAAATAATAAAAATATCAAGAGGTGAGAGCAGGCATGTGCCAGCAAAGTAAGCACTGACGATCATACTACAGTCAGGGCAACTGTCTGTGGGCTCTTGTATGGTATTAAAACTGTCCATCTTCACAACAGATGCTTGGAGCTTCTGTCTCGATAGGTCCCCAGGGGACGACAGAGGGCTCCTTTTTCCATTTTCATCTAACAGCTGCCGGAGGTGGCTGCACAAGTGATAAATCCTACCTCTGCTGCTGCAGACCTGGCAGGGCAAATAATTACCATGTGGCTGAGTGTGGGCAAAACACGCTAACTAGGATGGGGACAGTGAGGCACCGGGGACTGAATAGACAAGCTCTTGTTTCTTATTACAACTTGTTGAGCTTTTAGTTAATGATGCCTCCAGACCCCAAACTGGATTTGAAAAAATTGCCACAAGGCATACATCTGCCCTGACTCAGGAGGTGTTCAGAAGCAGCTCCACAGCCTCCAGTGCCTTTCCTCTTGGACTGGAGATCCTTCTGCACTTCTGCTGCGTGCCATGGGAGCAAAAAGCCAAGAGGATTACAGAGGGGCAGCAGCATCTTTCACAAGAGGAGAGGCTGTGAGAGCTGGGACTGTTCAGCGTGGAGAAGAGAAGGGTCAGGGGAATCTTATCAACATGTGCCAATAGCTGATGGAAAGATGCAAAGAAGATGGGACCAGGCTCTTTTTAATGCCAAGAGGCAAAACAAGAGGCAGTGGGTACAAACTGAAAAGCAGGAAATTCCACTTGCACCTAAGAAAAAAGTTTCGATTAGCACAAGTTGTTCAGAGAGGTTGTGAAGTCTCCATCCTATGATATATTCAAAACCTGACTGGATGTAGCCCAGGGCAGCCAGCTTGAGCAGAGGTTTTGATATCTCCAGAGGTGCCTCCAACTTTAGCAATTCTGAGGTTCTGCAAAGATGAAGAACAACCAACTGGAAAAGGGGAAATATTGTTTTACGTTAAGCAACATTTAGAAAAATGCTGTTTTCCTTAGTCATTCATTTATTTTTCTTTCCGCTAGATGTTACTGCTGCTCTCATAAATGATTAAAATTTTGTAAACTCTGGTATATTATTTAAAGTGGTACATATTAATCACCTTTAGTGCATTTCGGGGCACCCGTACTATTTTTAATGAATTGTAAAGCACTCTTTACATGTACAAACAGGATTAACTTTAATTTGCAGGCTAGCCTTAACAGAATCAATATTTCATAGATTGTTGCAGTCTGTTCATATTTAGTTATTCAAGAAAAACATTTTTTTCTACTGATATCTGAACAGCACACATCCAATGTAAGAATTAGGAAGAGAAAAGTTTTGAAGCTTGAACTTCAGACTTATCCGCATACCAGACTCCTGGGCCATTCACACACACTGTACTGAGATTTTCTGTCCACTACAGTCCTCTTATAAGCAGACAAAACAATGTAAAACTTCCCAAACACCTCTTGGAGGAAAAAGAAAAAGAAGAAGAAGAAGAAGAAGAAAAGGAAGAGGAAGAAGAAGAAGAAAAAAAAAAAGAAAAAGAAACAGAAACAGAAAACGAAAAAGAAAATGAAAAAGAAAAAGAAAAAGAAAAGGAAAAAGAAAAAGAAAAGGAAAAAGAAAAATGGAAAAATTCTTCTTCACCTCCTCACCCTGAGATATTTATATGCAATGGGCTGAAACTCCTGTGCTTCTTTTCCACTTTGCCACTGCCTGAGTTTTAATAGGAGCCATATTTGTGGCCAAATAATCTGTCACCATTTTTTTTTTTTTTTATTGCACACTTTGAGGTCTGCAAATACCTCATAAACAGAACACAGGATGAGACTGTTTTAATTAGCTGTGTCATAAAAAGAAAAGCTTTTAGTGTCTCAAGAAATGAGTAAATATACATGTATGCATTACTTTATTATAAAGAGGGCCTCTACATCACCAGCTTTATTGCTGTTTAATAACTTAAAAAATGCAATTTGGAAAGTCCTCCCTCAATGCATAGAAGTAACCCTTAATAACTGGAAAGCATTTAAAAATCCCTTCAGCTGCACAGTAGAGGAGAAAAGTCTTGTGGGGATATACCTCAATGCATCTACATGCTCAGGGCTGCCAAAATAAAAGATCTCTGTGGTGCTGAAAGACTTTTCTTAAATTAAGAGTGATTGAAATTATTTATTGGTGATTTTCAAGACAAAATGATGACACATCTGTGGCATACCCTGTTATTTTTGTTATGTGTAAGCTGGTAGTTATGTAAGCTCATAGGGCACATATCCATTCTCATTTCCTGTTAAATTATACTCAATGGTATCTACCACAGTTAATGCTAGCATAGAATCTATAAATGAAGGTAAGTAGTCAAAAGATCAAAATTTTTTACTTTTTTTCTGATATTCCGAAATATCAGTATCAGAAACACCGTATGGTCTTTCTTATATTGAAAATAATCAAATAGATAGCAATGTATAACATTTTATTTTAATGTTTTTTCCACAGCATTGCATGTCATCAGCAAGGAAAAACATACATGGTCTTTATTAATAATTTTCCTCATATGAAGGAGTGACAATGTGTTGTTGACAGTATATGTACTTTTTTGCCCTACCAAGATTTGTCATTTTTTCTGTAAGTGAAGCCTGACAAACAAGTGTTTCATTTGTCATCACAATCACAAAGCCTATATTAATGATTACTGATAATGCTGTGATGTGCTCGTTTCTACAGCAGTTACCTTGTCATTTTCAATATTTTCATATTCCTTAGGCAAAAGCTTCAAGAGCTCTTATGAGTTTCCCTGTAATTATATATATTATAATTATATGTATTATAATTTATAATTATATTCTGTAGAATTCTAATGCCATAATTTTAGCATTTGCACTTGCTTCATTTGCATAGTGACTTATATCTGATCACCCACCTCAAGCAATTCAGAACCTACTTTCATATAAATCCAGTAAGGCTCATGAAAATTATTTCTCTATTTGGTGATCCCTGGAGGATCGTCTCCATTGGGAAAACAGAAGGCTGCTTTCCTTCTAGTGCTGTATTTTGACTCGCTGCAGTCACTCTTGTGGTCACCACCCTCGTGGCGTGCAGACAGTGTGCTGTGATCCAGGCACAGTTCTTCATCACCCTGCCTGCCTCCAGCCCCCTCTACACCAAGCTGACAGACTGCAGAGACCTGCCTTTGCCAGCCAGTGTTTAAACATGATGTGTTTATGGATTTAAAAATCCCTATATCGAGAAAAGATCGACTATGTAGTGTTATCCCAGCTCTAGACTAAAATCCTGTAACCACGTATTTCAAACATGCCATTACACTTCAGTGGAAAGTGGAATAATTTCTGGAAAATGCCCCATAAGCATGGTAGCTGCCATTTGGTTTTCAAGGTTCTGCGTAGATGTGATTCCATAGTATTTGGGATGAAGTATGCTGAACTTGACCCCAAAGAGCCAGACATTTTGGGAAGTGAGGTGGCTTTCAATACAGATAACTGCAGCTCAGCCATTCAGAAATTACTCTGGAGGAGAAGCACACACAGCAGGGCCCTCAGGATTTTCTCTCTGTCATGCTGGAATTTTTACCCATCTTCAGCCAACTTCTCCAGCCTCCAGGAGCAGTGCCCCAGATGAGGGGGTGTCCACCCCACCTTTTGGAGCAGGGTTTCACAGCCTTTAACCCTGAGCACGGACGGAACCCACCTCTCCTCACGCTACCCGCTGAATTTCCAGCCACCCCAGTGGTGGCAGAGGAGGAGAAGCCTTCCCCAGCCCTGAGCTGCCCACCAGGGATGGAGATTTTTGGCATGCTGGGCTCTAACATTCAGGCCCTGTTGGAGAGCTATGATCTTGCACGGTGTTTCAATGCCCTATCTTACTCATTAGACTCACTAAATCTTTGCAATAAAATGTCAGAGGCTGAACATTTGCTGTTTTGTCTCAATGGATCTGTCCAGGAGACTTTTTTGTATGCTTTTTCCTGGCCTGATTGACAAGTGCAGAATCAAAGGCCAGGGATAATAGCATGTCTGACATGCAAAGTCTTGAACACAGCACAGTATCTACGATTTTCAGTGAGGGTGCACAGGGAACATGGTCTTTGGCAACACGAGACAAACCTGTATTTCACCCTAACTTTGTGATTAGTTTCTGTTAAAAGTCGAAGCTCTCCCAGGCTGAATTCCCAGCTGAGAGCAAGGATTAATCAGCAGCAGCACGGACTGATTGGTACGGCCTCCATACAACTTGTGTGACAAATCAAATAGGGGTCACCTCTTTCAAGAAAGGCTAAACAATCACCCCAAAGAGCAAACCAAAACCGGATGGAATTTGCCTTTAAAATGAAGGGCAGGAAGTCTGAGTAATTCTGGCTGTCACTCCAGTGGCACGTGGTGGCCCCTGCCCGAAGGACCAGGCCTTCTTGGCGCTGTCCCCGACATGGCAGGTGGTCTGTGTAGTGCTGTGCCAGACACTGCTTCCAGCCGCCTCTGGAGCCAGGAGATAAAGCCATGACCCTGTACCTGGTCATGGCAAAGTGGTCACAAAGGGCTGCTGCTCCAGGGTGTGCTCGATGCCTCACTCATTCAGGTCTTACTGGAGTGGGCCATAGAGGGCAGTGGGGTGCATAAGAGTTCTCGTGAAGCCTGTCGGCCTCCTTCACCCCTTCTGGATCCTGCCTTCAGGACCACCAACACACTGTGTTACCTGGACTCCCCACTGACCCCAGAAAATTTGAAAGGAGATGCCCTGATTAGATGCCTAATCTGATGTGTTTTCACATGAATTTCTTATTGTCTGATTGCTACTTAAAAGGACGATTCTGGGTGTTGTTCTGTCCCACATTTTGCTGCAGTGAGTACCTAGGACTACTAGTGTATTGCGTCTGAACAAAACACATTTCTGCTTGTTCATTTCTCCATGCAGTTACTTCTTACTCGTTGACTCCTTTGTGCTAGGAGAAGAGATGACAAGCTAGGATGGGGGTGACAACTACCCATTTCATTTCATCCAGAGCATTCACTGCTTTGCATCCCAGTATGTGTCTGCAGCACTCTCCTCTTTGAACTGCCCCATCCTCCCCATTTGCCAACTTTCTAATAAACTGTTTTCTCTGGACTTTTCTCCTACAGTCTTATCTGTGAAGCTGAAAACTGATGTCTCTGGACCCTTATGAAGCCCTAGACAGAACAAATCTTACCGAGAGAAGGTGAGGGAAATCAAATGTGTTCAGGTTCACAGGGGAGCGGTGATTTATACTCAGTAAGCAATGAAAGTAGCAGCTTATCAGAAAGGTCCAACTCATTTTCCTAATAGCCTTTGTCCTTGTCTCACTGGAATAAATTCCATGTATACATCATGGCTCCATTTATGCTGGGTTATGTTCCAGGCAATAAACCAAATTCCTCTCTAGACACCCCGGACTTCTGAGCTACTGCCCATTTCTGTTCTCAGAGAGATTAGGGTGTGAGAAGAAATACAGCCTGCGGCTTGTTCTTGGAAAGAATTGCTTTTATGCTGAATGGAGTTTGTTACGGGATAGAAAAGCTCCCATAAGAGAATAATTCTCTGGACATGTTGTCTCAGAAGGAGTTAAAGACAGACAAATGGCCTCTGTTGCCTTTGATGGTCTCAAGTGGGCTGTGGGGTCAGTAGGGATAGCAAATGACTGTACCAGGGTTCCAGTCAGCTATGTATGGGGCAGGGGTGGGGATGGAGTTGGGGATTGCCTGGTTTTGCTCACCACCTTCCTTTTCGGTAAAAAGGACTTGCTTCTACACAGTGGATTCAGACACTGAAAAACTTCCCTTTAGTTTCTCACCACTCAGCATTACCTGGACCACATTTTTCCACTTGTCAGGACTCATCATGCCCCAATAAATACAAGGTGACTAAATACAATTAATAACAGTTAATTTACAGTAAATACAATTGACTAAAGACAATCCCCACTTGCCCTGAGATAGAAGCAGAGACCAGGTAAGCTGTGTTCAGGGGCACAAACTTGGCACAGCTCTGTGTTCAGACTGGGAAAAGGTAAATGGACAACTTTACCAGGCTTTACCTGATGGTGGTGTCACTGTGTCAGTTCATAGCTGATGTGAATGAACATGCAAGTCTTATGTGTACACCGCAGAACGTGACGTGCAAGGGATGAACATCTGTAGGGACAGAGTTAGCAGTGTCCCTGTCTTCTTGCATTAGTTTTTGGAGTAAACTTAGGCAGAGATCAGTGAGGATGCTCAAATACATGGTAACATATCCACTGGAGGATTTATTCCTCCTACTTCTAAGTGTCTCTGTCTGATCACATCTTTGTGGCCTCTCATTATAGTATCTGGAGAAAAAAATGTACCTTCAGGCACTGTTCATCTGACCTATTTTGGACATGTACTTTAGGACAAGACAGGTGGTGATGTGGGCTCTGTTGCTTATGCAGAGGAAAGCTCCAGCAATTGCAGAGGGACACATATGTAGAAAGACCAACCCTCCCTGTAACAGCAGCATGCAGGGGACATTATACGCTGACAAACAGCTAGACAGACTATTAGATTTTCACCATTTTCTCAGAGTTATTATTTCATATTTTCAGCAGACAGCATAGGTTACACCTGCTTCACATCGGAGTGTGTTGTTTACAGCCATAATGGATTAAATTTTAGTTCCAAATCTGCTGTATAAGTGCTACATCATGAAAACAGCCAAGAAATATTACAGAGTCATCAGCTGCTTTGTGACCATGGTGAAAACGCAGCCACCCTTGCAGTACCACATGACAACTATTTGACACTGTACAAAGCAAATTAAGAAATAATTATTCCTTAATAATGTCTTCAGCTCAGGCTTTAGGGGAATTAGGTGAACTCAGTGTAATTACCTTCACTGGAATTTGACCAGAACTTCAGGGCAAAAAAGCTAATTTGTGTAGAAAGTGAGCCATTAGCTCTATGTTTCACCCCAAATTAAATAGCTGAGGTGACATCTCTCTTATTGCCAGGAGAAACATGAGAGGATTTTGCTCCCAGCATTGAAACTGGTCCAGACTGTGAGTGCCAAGGAGGGGCAGTTTAGCAGTCATGGGCACGAGCATCCGGAGACTGTCACAGCTTAGGGAGCTGACAACATAAATGGTGATGAAGACCACAGGCTGCAGGATTTCTGTCCTGGCAGGTATTCAGACAGCAACAGCAGAGGGCCCTAAGCAACCTGGTGTTGTTGGTCCTGCTTTGATTAGAGGCTGAGACAGAGACTTGCAAAGCTCTCTCCTCATCCCACTTATTTTGTGACTCAGAGGTAGGGTCTGAAGGAGCTGTGAGAGCTCCCCGGCTGTAGGATCAGAGCAAGCATTGGTCAGTGTGTCAAAGAGCATCCTGTGGCCAGCGGGCGGGCATGAGTCGCCCAGCTGGATAGTGGCTGCGGTTAATGCAGCCGTGCAGCAGAAGGGAAGAGGGGAGCAGCGAGGCTGTGCCTGTGCATGGCAGGCGTCCACTCACTCACCCTTGGAGAGGAACATGCTGAAAAGGTCACTGGCTCAGAGCAGCTGGGGATATCAGAAACCATTCCAAGATAACGATTTAACTTGCTGTTAGGATTGGTAGCTCAGCTGCTGGTTGTCCTTTCCTTGAGATATCCCTCTGGTGGCATGGGTCCCTGACTGCTGTTGTGAGGAAAAACAAATGTATAGAACTACTTTGGTTGGAATTTAATCATCTTTCCTCTCTGGAAGGGTGCCAGCATGCCTGGCATTGGATCATGTTTGGTCTAAAAATGTGGTCCCTTCTTTAGTGCTGTCATCTTCTGGCAGGCTTGCCACATGGATAACAGACAGCGCTCATCTTTATTAGTGCCTCTCACACCTTTTTTACCAAGGGCCAGAGTCCGAAGAGTTAGGTCTGTCATTGCTGAAAACCATCAATGTCAAAAAGGAGAACAGCTTGTTTTGATCAAGCCCACGTTACAGCTGTGCAGAGGCTCCTAATGACCACCTCAGGGCTATTGGGAGGCTTGCATGGTTTAAGATCCTAAGGAGGCAGTTTTCCTCCATCCCTTTATCCAGCTGTCCCACTCCACAGACAGGGATTTTAAGTGAGAGATCTTACAACACAGTTTCACAATACTTTGGCATTAGAAAGTAAACCAAATGCTCTGCATTTCTGTGCTTTAAGGGCCTGTGTGCGGCCCCTTCGCACGCATAAAGCTGCAGCTGCCTGCAGGCACACCAGCAGGACGGCTGCTGACAGCAGAGCTGCAGCGCTTTGAAACCATGTGTAAAAGAGCTTGGGACAGGATTTCTCTGCCATGTAGCTCTGCCTTTCTAACGCATGCAGAAGAGCTTCATTTTATTCAGAGGAGTGGGTGAACACACTAATGTTAACTGACTTCTCTAATGAAGTGCTGTCAGGGTTGCCAGGTTTGTGTTTGCTGGACATTTGTGCTCTCACTTTCTCTCACCCAGAGCCTTCTATCACCCATAATCTTCTAATGCTGCTTTGATATGAAGAGGTTGTAGAGCAGAGAGAGGGAGAGTGGCTGTACAAGGTCACAGCAGCATCCTGCCTCCTTGCAGCCTGGAGCAGGAGGAGGTCCCTGTCCTGCTGCTGCTCTTGCCCTCTGCAGTATCCCATGAGCTGGTCTGAGACAAGACTTGAGAGAAGATAGCAAATGATTTTTTGCTTCCTGCATCTTTCATCTCCATTCTTCTCTAACCCTCAAAGCAGACATATCTCCCTTCTTACCTCTTTTAAAAGGCATAACAGGAGAAGCACTGTCTCCATTTGTCTCCTCTGTAAGGTAGCTATCTCCTCTATGTCCTCCAAGATAGAATATGGATATAATATAGATATAATATAGATATAATATAGAATATCCCGAGTTGGAAGGGACCCATAAGGATCATCAAGTCCAACTCCTTGCACCGCTTCGCCAGAATGCTTCACCAGCAGCAAGTGGTCCAGGCTGTTTCTGGCTGCACTTTCATATTTATTAGACCAGGATAGAATTTTATCATATGAATTTGTCCAGTGGCTTTTTCAATGTATTTAAATATTAGTACCTGAAGTATCTTGAGGCAAGAAGTTTCATTGCTGTACTATATACAGTGTGAAGGAATTCCACTTTTTGCTTGTTTCATACATTTTATTTGCAGGTTTCATAGGATGCCTCTAAACTAGAGTTAGAGAGCAAGCAATTCCTCTCTAGACACTTCCCTTAAGGTATACAGGATTTTATATATCATATGATATTTATTACAGTCACCTTTATTTCTTTCTGAAATCTTCTGAACTATTCAGCTGCTTTTCAAACAGAAACCCTCCTGTGACCTCGTTCACCTCGTTGCAATGTTCTTCTTCTTTTTCCAGCTCTTCTATATCTCCTGTCAAATGGGAGGCACCAGAAGTCTATGCAGTATTTGGGAAGAGGTTTATTATGGTTTTATCTGTATCACACACACACACACACACACATATATATATAATGTATCTGTCTACTCTTGTCCTGTTAATTCTATAATTTGATTTGCTTTCTTATGTGCTAGCTGATACATTCACAGGACTAGCTCTAAAATCTTACTACCTCATTCCTGAATGACAGTAATAAACTCAGAGACCATCGCTGGAGATGTGTAATTAGTATTTTTTCCTTGCACTTGACTTTACATTTTTATTTACAGTAAACTTCACCTTCCATTTTATCACGCTGTGCTTTTATAGCTCTCCATCCTTAGCCCCCTGAGCCACAGTGCCTCGGCAGCAAGCTGTTCCCCTAAGCACTCACATTGTTCTCCAGGTTGTTTATGAGTAAGGTGAGCAGCACAGATGCTACACAGACACCCAGGCAATTCCTTGCTGGCCTCCCTCCACTGTGACATTGCCCATTCACTCGTGGCACCTTGTCTTTTAACCTTGTATTTATCTATCTATTTATCTATTACCTATCTTTATTCTTAGGGCAGCCATATTTCTCTAAAAGCCTCTTGTGGGGGACCTCACTGTGTGCTCTTTATGAGCAGACCATATCAACCAGGTCTCCTCTGGAAGGTGACTGTGGGCTCCTTTGGTAGAGGCTGGTAGTGGCCTGACTTCCCCTGAGAAAAGCTGCATCGATTCTTTCCCAGTACATGAGCGTTAGCCATTTCCCTACAAATGCCTGATAATTCTGGTCTATTAGAATTGTCAGTTAATTGTTAGCTAAAACAGCAAAACCTGCAAAAATTCTCTAATCCCGTGGTGGCTTTAAGCCAGAGGTTGCCTATAAGAGCTATTTTGTCCTAGAGTTCCCTTAGGACACCTGCGGGAACGCTGTCTGATTCTGGGGAGGGATCCTGCCATTTCATCATTTTGTTCTGTAGCCTTCATACATGCATTCCTGTTTAAGCTACATCCTGTGATAAATAGATCCAGCTGAGGGGCTTTATTATTCTAAGGCAACACTGGGGTCTCTTCAGATCCTCCTTGCCCTTTGTAGTTGGTTAGCCGAGTGCATCCTACTGCAGGTATCAAAATGCAGGGCCAGACCTTCTGTGCCAGGCTGCAGCAGAAAGGCTTTCTGCTCTGCACAGCTTCAGTGCAGTAAAACCAGAGGTTCAGGGGCTGAAAATTACACTGACTCAGGGTTCAGGACTTGGAACACCCTGGCTAGGAAGAAATCTGTAAGCATAGCACAACTAGGCTGTGAAAGAGCCCATGAAACCTTTATGCTCCTTTATCTTATGGTTCACCAGCACCAGGCACAAATACTTTAGTCTGGGGAAAAGCTCAGCATCCATTTTCTTCCTGTTGTTTTTTATTCCTGTTAGACGAAGAGATGTCAGGCTGATAAATTGCTATCTTATTAATTCATTATTATGTGGAGATTCATAAAGCCCTGATTACCACTGTGGAGTCCATGTACATATCTGATGATTGGACAGTTTCTGTTCCAAAAAAGTTGCCATCAAATCATATGCTTTGAGAATACAAATGAGCACTAATGTAGCAGGCAGAAGGCTGGCCATGGTCAGTGGTTCTGTGACTGTCATAGCACAGGTGGCTTTGGAGAAGGGTTCATAATATCTTCTGGAAGTGGATGTAAAAATATATAGCAACAGAAGGGTTAATTCATGAAACGGTTAAAGGACAGCTGTAAATAGGCCAAGCTGCAGGGAATACAGGAACAGGATGAGAAAATGAGTGGTGGAGAGGAAAATGCTAGAAGAAATGCACTAGTGCTGCAGTGAGTGAAGACAAGGAGCTGACAGAGCCCGTGGGGTAGAAATTGTGGAATAGCAGGTAAGTGCAGGAGGCAGCTTTTAGTATTTTGGATCACTAAACTCCTTTTGCTATGTGCTTTTCCCCTTCCACACCTCAGGTTTTCTTATCCCCCTGCTGCTTGGGTGTCCCTTCTTTAGCTTCTGCTGCCCAGACTCAATGTCAGGAGAGTCAGGATGAACAAAAACAACTGTAATGTCAGAGCTAAGGAAGGTAATGTATTCCTCTTGTGTTAGCTTGTTTGCTGCCTTCCTTAATTAATTAACTTTACTAGCTCAGAGACCTCCTGGGAGAAGCCAGATGTAATTGGACTGCTTCATTTGCTTTCTAGGAACTGCTTACTAATGCTAAAAAAAACAAACCAAAACAAACAAAAAAAAGCGCCTTCTACAACTGTGGGTCAGAACAGAATTTTCCCTAATGGAAACAGCTGAATTTCAGTAGCTCCTGTGTTCAAATCCATGGGCTTTTGCCACAGCACATGGTGAAGCCTTTGGAGATACTGTGGAAGCCAGCAGCACTGCGCCTTACTAAAGGAGACATTGTACTGCCCTTAGCAGCACTGAGTGGTACTCTGAATCATTTTTCTCCTTTATTTTCATCACATTTCATACACAAATTTAATTTTCCTTTTATTGCATAAGAAGATAAGGTGACCTGGATGCCCTTTTCCATGCAGAATCACCTCTGGCTCTGCCTTGGGGCCAGTGCAGGCATCATGCCAGCAGAAATCAGGTTCATCGGTTGGCCTGTGACCCACAAGTGGTCCATCAGGCCTTCGAACCTCATGTTCCTCATTTTCTGTGCAGCTTTTATAGAGGACTACTATCTGCTGCTGTCTGCAAGATGTTGTCTGTCTTGGTCCTCCACAGCCCAGCCCAGCTACGAGGTGAGGTACAGCCGGAGTTGCAGTAGAGTGAAGAAGCCCATAAAGGTGGATCTGCTAAAATCAAAACACCTTAAATAGAAGGGTGGAAAGAGAAGAGAACAATTGAGATGACAGCAAAGAAAAATGAATGAAGGTGGTTAGGAATTTATAATAATAAAGCATGCTCCCTGGAAGTTAACATTTGGAGTTGCTGACTCTTCAGTTTGTGCTTGCTGCATTACGGATGTAATGCAGTAATCTAACCAAAATGATGCTTTGAAATGTCAGAATGAGCTCCAACAAACATGCTAAGAGTTGATATTATTCCCCTGCATATGAGGTGACCTGATGCTTGACCATAAATAAAGAGACAGGTTCCCTGTAGGCACTTTGGAGACATCAGCATCTCACGGGGATTCTGCTCTCTTCTCTACATATTTGTCCTAACAGTACTGACCCATACAGGCATTCCTCAGGCCCTACCTCTGTATTTTACTTACAGAAAAAGTATGATATAGAGGTATAGGCTACCTCCAGTCCTTTTATTTAAATGCACAAGATATATTAAGAGACAGATCTGAAAAAGCCAATACTTCCAGTGGTGAAAAGAGCAGCTAAAAAAATGCTGTATGGGCCTGAAAAAATGCCTGGTTATTTTAACTGCAACTGAATTAATGGGGAACTCAGGAGTTCAATGGATAAGCACGCAGGTAATAATCAGCAGGAGTGATGCTGGTAATCCTTCAAAGGACAATGAAGAGACTCAAAAGACACCTGAGGTATCGCATGGCGAAAGAAATGCAGGACAGAAAATATCTAAATATAGCTTCTGAAAGTAAGTGGGATGAACTGTGCTGACAATAACTACAACGTTAGCGCGTGTTCAATGTACGGTTAAAATCATTAACCAATTAAAAAGAGCATAACAAGCCATGATGGACGATAATTGCCATTATGAATGCATAATTCACTATATAAGGGACCATTTCAGTTTCTCTAATGAGAAAGCTTAGCTCAGTTTCATTGGATTTAGACTGCTGAGAAGCTGGACCATGCTATGCACTGCTTGCTTGCTGATACACTGGTCCTGCTGAAAAGGGCCTGGGGGTTATAGTGTATGCCAGAGTGAGTATGAACTAGCAGTGAGCTTTCATTGCAATTAAAACAAACGGCACCCTAGGCTATGTTTGGGAGGAGAGTGGCTGGTGTGCTAAGGGAAAGTGTTATTCCCCTTTTCTTAGCACTGGGGAAAACCCGCCTGCAACACTGTCCACAGTTTTGAGCTGCCCCCATTCAAGAGAGATGCTGAGAGACTGGGAGGTATCTGCTGGAGACCCACCAGGGTGGGCCAGGGCTTAGAGCCCATGTCCTGCAAGGAGAAACTGCAAAGCTGGGATTACTTCATCTAATGAAGAGGAGGTGCAGGGGTGATCTGATTGCAGTGTACAACTACCTGAAGGAGAGTTGCAGAGGTGATGGAGCCAAACTCTTCTCTGTGAACCCACATGATACAGCAAGGGACAATAGTCATTAACATAGACAAGAGAGTAGGAATGCTCTTTATTTTTTGATCCATTGGGATCCTCCTTTATTACACCAAGGTGCTGGAGTCCCATGGGCTGTGAGCGGCAGTATGGTGACTTGCGTGCTAGGACCCGGGCAAGGTGTGAGCACATCAGAGGAGCTGCTGGTTAGCCCCATCACCTGAACTTCAGCAGGCGGCCTTGGAGAACAGCACACAAGCAGCCAGTGGATGTGTTCTTACCAGCCTGCTAGCTGCTGTCACCTCCTGGTGCTGGCTATAGGAAATCCTGTGAGCAGCAAACTTCTTTCCTCATCTCCTTCCCTGGCACTATCTGAACAGGACAGCATCTCCACCATCTGTCTGTGAGCAGCTCAAGAACAAGGACTGAGATGTATAACTTTTTCCTTTCTCAGAGAAGTAGAACACAATAAGGAGCAGGAGGAGTGATGGGAAAAGGAACCAACAAGCATAAGAGAACAGCTGGAACAGAGGGAGGAAAAACAAGCCTCCCAAAGTGATATGGGTGCCAGCCCGTGGACCTCAGGTCCTGTGGGTGAATGGCAGGAGGTTGCTGGGCTTCCTGAGGCTTCCTTGAGCACCCCTACTCCACACATCCCCCTTTCCACAGAGCTGCAGTGCCCCTGCCTTCCCTGTCTGCCGCATCGCAGAGGGTGGTGAGGGATGTGAGCCATTGTACTTGGACAGGAGCTTGTTGGGCTCCAGATGCGCTCCAGAAGCATTGCAGCTTCTTTCAAACTACAGGTTTGAATATCTGGGGATTAGAGACCCTCAGACAATTCCTAGGCTGGCAGTATTGGCACTACTGTGACCCCTGGAGACCACTGCCACTGGGTTAAGCAGAGGGGCTGCAGCTCCAGGCAGCAGGGCACTGCACTACTGCACTGGTTCTCTTCAGCCTGCTAAGACATTTCTGTACTCCAGTAGCTTGTTCTGCAGTTAGTGAGTATGCCTTGCTGGTTGTGAGTAATTTATGTATTTATTATGCCCCCTGGCAGTGCTGTTTTACTAAAGCTGTCCCTTTTTTTATGTCGCTCTTTTATCCCTCTGGGAACAGGGTTTATATATCTTTAAAGAAAACAGTTATTTCATATTTTTTAAATGGGATTTTAAGTGGAGTAATGCAGATGAAGGGGAGCTCACAAACACAATAATGCTTTGTATCTTAAATAAAAAATACCTTCTACAGGAAGGCATGCAGTGGTGATTTTTCTCTTGGGTTTTCTGCAGAAAGTGCTGGCTGTTAAAGGACTTTTCTATATGTCTCTAACCAATTCAGAGCACATTTTTCCTACATAGTTCTGCTCTGTACTAAAGAGGAAGGCTTTTATCAAGTGCCTTTTGTGTATCCAGATGGTTTCTCTAGGTGCTAAACAGGGCTTAAGAAGATGCCTGAGTCATTTGAGATACAAAGGGAGGGAGAAGGGAGCAGGGATGCTCCCAGACACTGATCCTGGTTAATTTAGGTAGTAAATAATATCCACCTTATGCCTGGGGAGGGTCCTGCTGCCCCTGGCTCACCCAGCCTGTCACTATTCCTTCTCACCAATTTTAACTGCCTCTGGACAAACAGTTTTAAGGCTTTCCTCGGTGACGCCAGGAGCGGACACGGAACATTGCAGGAATTTTGTGGTTGCTGCTATTCATAATGCAGTGAAGTGCAGGCTCCTTTGCAGATCTCCAGACTCAGGGCCATTTTGCACAAAGGGAAGCAATTTCTGCAAGATGACAGGACAAGCTGAGGGTCCCTCGGCCAGCCCCCTGCCAGCCTTGAGCAGGGCGTAGGAAGGAGGGAAGTGATGCTTGCAGGGAAGAGGTGAGCACTGGCCGTGCTGGCTTTGTGCCTGCCTGGCAGGGATGGAGGAGGGATGTGTCCCTGCTCCCCATGGCGAAAGCAGGCACTTCCAGGTGGTCTATGGACACTGTTGTGGTCCCATGTTTCTGGGAAGTCTCACCCAGTTACGGGGCTTTGAATATCCACTGCCTGGCCTCAGACATGCCTGGTGCTCAGCATCACCAGGGCACAGAGGTGAGGATTTGCCCCCAGAATGAGCTGTACACCTTTTTTAGCACTGCTCCCTTTCTGTCATGAGCTCTCGGTTTAGGCTCCAGCCCCATCTCTTCTCCTCTGTTTAAATCTAAAGTGTTGTTTTAAACTACAATCCACTTTTTCCACTTAATTTCTGTTCTAAGCTGCCTGGAGCAGGTGAGGATCCCTCACTGCTCCCGACCTATGGGAGTATCTCTGAGCCGTCATTAAAGGACAGAAGATGCAGTTTGAAAACAGCCTCTGGCAGAACTGCTGAGTGCCTCCTGCTGCTGGCCTGGCCCTGCATCTGCTTCTCCCTGCTTCATGCACAGGTAAGGGCTCAGAGGGGTTTCCTTGAGCCTGATGTGGGGACAGAGTGGGGATGGTGAAGCCTCAGGCACCAGCTGGCAGCAGGGCCTGTAATAGCATTTTTTGGGGGGGAAAGGCATTTTCCTCACTGTGCCAAGCACAGCACTGAGATGTACAGGACCAGCACAAAATGAAGATGGAAAACCAAAGTCGGATGTCACAGACTGCACCCAGGGGCTGTGGCTGCAATCATGGCACCACAACCTTGTTTGCAGTACATGTGATGTGGGAAATCGACAGTGCAATGCCATGAATCCATCTTCTTGATCAAGCTGCTGCCTTCGATATTGGCATTTGTCAGCACAGGGATTGTAGCCAGAGCCTGCTTCAGCCACAGCAATGTCAGCCCAGCCCAGCTCCCTCCTCCTAGTACATCCCTAGAGCGAGGACCTAGACACCAGCCCCAAAGCCATCCCACTGCCCCAGGGGACTCCTCGCCATGCACAAGACCCCAGAACCTTACTGGCCCGACCAGGACACCCCTGTTCACTCTCACTGTGGCTGCAAGCAGGTAGGCAGTGGAGGTCCAGCATGGCATTGGGTGGCAGCATCATGTCAGTAAAGTATCTCTCTCCTTTTTGTCACCTCCTCCTAAGCAGACAGCTCAGTGTTGGAGGCATTTTGTTGCCTATTCATTTTTCAAGTAGCCTACCCATTGCAGAGCTATTATCATCAATGCTGGTAAAATCTGGGGACTGGATCTAAAGGAAGGAGATGCTCAGTCAGAGCACAAATCCCAGAGGATGACAGGCAGACTCCCAGAGAAATACTGACTCAGCGTGGGAGTTGCAGCATCAGGTAAGCACCAGGCTTTGCCTCCTGGAGAGCAGGTCCAAGTTCAGCAGCCTGTGAACTTCAACAGTCCTCTCTGAGAAACCTACCCATAATTTATCACTCTGGTAAGCGGGGCTAAATCAGAGCTACACCAACACTTAGCTATCAACAGCACCTTCAATCAGAGAGCCCACAGCTCTATGTAGCATGCAATTAACCTTCTAGCTACAAAAGTAAATTACAACACAGGGTGAAGAATGACTCAGAAGCTTGCCTCAGTAAATGAGGTCTGGATTCCACCTTCCTCCTGATGTTCAGTCTGACTACATCCTCATTTTGTGCAGACACATAGGGAATGGCAGCATGGAGAAGGACAGGGACAGAAGGTAGAGCTGTGCAGCACAGCGTGGAAGGCATCAGAGAGGGAGGAGGGCTGGGACTGTCTGGGCATGCCACTGCCTTCCCCTCTTGCTGGTGAGCAGAGGAATCACCCTCCTCTTCCACTTCACAGCTCTGGAGCAGTGCTGTGTTCATTGTGGACTCGTCCCACTTCTTCCCTCCTCTTTCACCCATGGTTAAGCACATCTGAGTCTGGCACTGCCTCATTCTGACTTCATGGTGCTGACAGCTTTGGAGTTGAAATGAGCGGTGTAGCACAGCAGCAAGTCAGACTTAGTGACTCATCCATTTTCATGCATTCATCTCATACTCATATACCACTATTTCTCTATGTTATTTCTTGCTTTCTGTTCTGGTGCTTTGAGAGAAAATTCCTGCTTTCCCAGCCATGCTGCAAAAGACACTCCATTAACTCGAAGCAGTTTGACTGTTCCATGGACTCTGGCCCATGAGCAAAGTAACAGTGAGCATGCACAAGCAAGGATGAGCTGTAGGAGAGAAGATGCCCAGGAGTTACCAGACGTGAGACAAGAATAGTGCACACCTGCAGTGCTCACATACTCATTTGTGGCTATGCCGAGCACTATGATTCCCAGGTACAGAGCTGTTCTTACAGACCAAGGGCTCATCTTTATCTGCAATGAACTTACACTGAACCCAGAAAACCATCTCAAAAAAAAGCTGAATTATTTCTTTACACAGATATGCCAGCATTGGGGTTTTTCAAATAGAAACAATAGAATGATTTACTAAAAATCAAGAATGTGAGCTAAAATGCTGGTGTCTGGGCAGAGACCTGGGGTAGATTGCAAAGCTGGTGTTAGAGCTCCTGACCTGTCAGCATGTTAGATGCCAAAAATGAACATTTCTGAGCAAAAAGTAGAAAAGGAAAAAAATCTGAAGTGAAACACCTGGAAGGGTGGTGCAGGAAAAAACAAACAAACAAACATTTGCAGACTTCTGAATGGTTCCCAGACCTTCAGGCGCAGTCTGCAGTCTCCTAGAAATATGAGCCCACAGGATTTTACTGTGTTCAAATGTAACCTGTGTCAGAGGCAGGTCCTCCCATGGTGCAAAGGGAGTCACAATACAACAGGGAATAGGACTGGAAGGAACTGTCTGGTAGCATTCAGCTCATGATCAGCCGAGATAATTCCACCTCCATCAGCCCTAACCTTTGCACTGAAACATCCAGTGAAAGAGATCTCATCACTTCCCAAACCAAAATCCCTCGCCCTCTTTCATTACGGGAAATTTTCCCTAATATTTACCCTGAATATATCCACTGCTGCAATTTCACCTTTTTCTTTCTTTTCCTAAACATAAATGCCAACATGTTTTTTCATCTCTGCAGCTACCTTTTGTACAACTACAGCTGGCATCGTGTCTCCCCTCAGTCACCTCTTCCAGTGATGACAGTTCTGCCAAATGTTCTTCTAGATGGATGACTGCCTTGCTTCTGCCCTCCAAACTCATTCATCTTCTTCTTGAACAAAACAGACAAGTCAAGACCCAGGTTTCTGGCAAAGCCTACCAGGTGCTGAGCAGAGCAGTCACTTGTGCAGGCAAGCACACTCATGTCACACCACAGATGGGTGCCCCTCTCTTCCCACCACACTGTGATGCTGTGGGCTTCTCTTTGCTGGGCTCCCTGGGGTGGTTTCCTTCAGTGCTGGGCACTCTCCACCCTGTCTCTGGGCAGTCTGGGCAGTTTTCCTCTTCCTTGAAATCACAACACATGACATTCATCACTGCTCATCTGAGGGTAAGGCCTGTTTTGCTACCATAGGAGGATATTAAATTGATTTTATGTGACTTGTTCTTGACAAATCAAACCTGGCTGTAATTCCCTGGCTCGTTATCTCCCAGGTGCTCACAAGTGGTTTGTCTGTTAATATCTTCTCCCTCTTTTCCAGGTATTTCAGGCAGCTTGCTGGTCGATAGATCCCCATTTCATCATTCCTTTTTTAAAGATGGGCTTTGCGTTTATTTTTCCAGACCTCCAAAATTTTATCCATTCTCCACACAGTCTCAAAGATAAAAGCCAACTGCTCTGAGATTGATTCAGCCTCCTTTGAGCACCATATAGCAAATGCTGGCAGGCCCAGGCAATTTGAAACCCTCTAATGTACCTAAGTGCTCTCTCACCCATTCTTCTTCTGTTGCAGAGTAAATTCTTGACCCTTTGTCACTAGAGCTGTTTGTGTTAACCATATCATTGCCACCAACTCTTTTAGTGAAGGCTGAAACAACAGCAGACAAAAGTCTTTTGTCTGGGGCATCATCACTCAAGTCTTCCTCAGCCCCTTGGAGTAGCAGTGGGCCAGGGAGGAGTCTCTTTGTCCCAGTACTTATTTCATTATAGGAAGTTTCCTTGTTAGTCTTTATGTACTTCACTAGTTGCATGTCCTGTTGTGCTGATGGTGCTTTGATTCTTCCCCTACCTGTTCTCCGCTTTTGTATCTGCCCTTAATAATCCACCTGAGGTCACCTTTATCGTTACTCTATCTGCCTCACACCTCCAAGCTGGGAATTTGACAGTACCCAGGCCATCACCTTTCTGTCTCCTGAAGGATGCACCTTGAGCAAAAAACATTTGTCTCCTGGTCCTGAGCTCCCTGCTGCAGAGACAGCAGGTTTCCTCAGTACTGCTTTGGCCACACATCAGCCAAATCATATTTAGGTCTAGTTTTGTGCCCCTCCAGCAAATACACATCAACAGGGGCCAGGACCTTGGTCTATATAAAGCCTTATCTGCACTTGAAGGGTGTACTGCTATGAAATGCAATTTAAATGGGCACAACGAAAATGATACCAAGCCAAGATGGATACACTAATTTTAATAATAAGAAACAGTAACAGGCCCAGGCTAAACACACACGAGTTATTTTTACTCTTAAACCAAAAGGATCCCCAAGGCTTGGCTTGAATCTAAAAGCACGATTCAGCTAATGCAACCCTTCCAGGTGAGGGTGGCGCAGGACATGTGCACCGTGGGATCCATGGGGCAGATGAGGGCCCTCAGCCCCTTATGGGACCACCAGGGGTTTGTTGCTGCTTCATCCCCACAGAGACCTCAGGATCCTCTGCACAAGGTTGCTCTGCTCTGTGTCGCTTCCATTAATCACCATCTTGGTCAATTTTTTATCAGTGTGTAAGCTGTCCTCTGCCCCGGGCTGTGCTGGAGCAGCTTGCTTTTTCAGAGGGGCTGTGTGTGTATGGGGCTCTCTGTAGAGCTCAGCCCCCCCGATTTGATGGAGGAGATGAGGGGTACTTGTCATACCAGTGCCACTGCAGTCCAGAGCCACACCTGCTGTCTCTGCAGCACTCCCAGGAAAGAGGACAAAAAGTGGCACTTGTTATGTCTTTAAAAGTCATCGACTCCTTCTGTTCCCGGCAGGGTAGGAAATGGAATAGTAGGAACCAGGAGCAATCAATCCCAGACTGTTAAATAATGGCACTTTGATAGGACCATTACATCAATTAATTCTAAAATGATCGTTCAGTTTTAGGACCATGTGTTGAGCTGCTGTTTGAGCCTGTATTTCTGCTATCTCATCCGTCACCCTATGAGACAAACATGCCCCGAAGGATGTCAGCAGCCTGGCTGTGATGGAGGTGTCAGCATGCAGACAGACCCTTCAGTGTTTTGCAGGCTGAGAGCCTGGAGGCACCCAGGGGTGGTGGGCAGACAGGCCTTGGCACAGGCTAATCATGGTAATGAAGGAACACATATTGTACATTCCTTTGTTATTCATAGCTGAGATCCCCTCGTGTCCCATCCCCTCTTAACGACTTCATGATGATGATATGGTCATTAAAGTTGGTTACTCGCTCAGGGCTCCTGCACATGAATTACGAGAGTAAAACATTAAATGGAGAGGTTCAGAGCTCTTGCAGAGCCATCAGCTCTTCATGACTGCTAATTAATCCAGGGTGTGATTAACTACAGGCAGTGACACTTGTGTCTGCTCCTTTCAGAGCTGTACTGGGCACCCAGCCGTGGGTAGAGTTAGTGCATCACCAGACTAGGAGCAGATCATGCTCTGGGCAAGTCCCACCTGCTTTGTGGTCCTTGAGCGTTAACTCACGTGGTCTTCATGGCCATGCTGTGTGGTTTGCCGCAAGAGCTGCTGGGCTTAGTGCCTAAGCTGCATCCCTAAGGTGTCTTACCAAGGGTTGTGGCTGCTGTGAGAAGGCTTAGCTCTGGATCACTGATAAATCTTGTTACAGAATCACAGAATCACAGAATTTCTAGGTTGGAAGAGACCTCAAGATCATCGAGTCCAACCTCTGACCTAACACTAGCAGTCCCCACTAAACCATATCCCTAAGCTCTACATCTAAACGTCTTTTAAAGACCTCCAGGGATGGTGACTCCACCACTTCCCTGGGCAGCCCGTTCCAATGTCTAACAACCCTTTCGGTAAAGAAGTTCTTCCTGAGATCCAACCTAAAATTCCCCTGGCGCAACTTAAGCCCATTCCCCCTCGTCCTGTCACCAGGCACGTGGGAGAACAGACCAACCCCCACCTCGCTACAGCCTCCTTTGAGGTACCTGTAGAGAGCGATAAGGTCACCCCTGAGCCTCCTTTTCTCCAGGCTGAACAATCCCAGCTCCCTCAGCCGCTCCTCGTAGGACTTGTTCTCCAGACCCCTCACCAGCTTCGTCGCTCTTCTCTGGACTTGCTCAAGCACCTCGATGTCCTTCTTGTAGCGAGGGGCCCAAAACTGAACACAGTATTCGAGGTGCGGCCTCACCAGAGCCGAGTACAGGGGGACGATCACCTCCCTAGCCCTGCTGGTCACACTGTTTCTTATACAGGCCAGGATGCTGTTGGCCTTCATGGCCACCTGAGCACACTGCTGGGTTACATCCATAATAAGTCATTTTTCTGGCATTACAATGTGTGTCCACTCTGTGAAGTGTCTTGCTGGTCATCAAGATCCAGCTGAATTTGTTTGTGTGGAGCTGGATGTAGGTGACTGATATCTTCATGCCCCGTGTTCCCATTTGCAGGGGCTGCGGAGGGATGTTGACATGAATACATTGCGGAAGACCATCGGTGCTCTGCTCCCGTGGGGCTGAAAGGCACAATGACCCCAGTGGGGCTGGCTGCAGCCCCCTGCATAGGGCATTCCCTGGGTCTTCCCTGAGCCCATGCTACATCACACACACCTCCGCAGCACAGGAGGCTGGAGGATGCTGCGCTGCAGGCGTGTTGCACAACTCACTTGTGAACTCTGTGTCCCTCAAGGATCCTGCCTCCTCATCTCGGTTATAGATCCTTTTGCTTCCTCATCTGTAATATTTACAACTGACCTTTGCCACTCAGATGTGTGCATGAGCTGTGGAGGAACAACTGATGAAAGATTGTGGAGTCCTTCTGGGCCGGAGGGGTGTACAGTGCTGCAGAGAAGTCTACCAAAGTACTATTGATTTCTCAAGGATCCCCTTGGGTCAGCTATGGCCTCATCAGTTTCAGAGAGAACGAATGGGCTCTCTCTTCTGCTCCAGGGTTATGAACTTGTCTTGCTGACAGTCTTCTACTTTGCTGGGATAGATTCCTGGTATCATTGCTGGGATTTAAATCAGGCACACCCCATTTGTCTGCTACCCTATTCCCTTCCCTGCTCAGTATTAAGAGCACAGTACCATACAGAGGGTAGTTTTCCCCATTTTTTTCCGCATCCCCACTCTTCTCCTGTGGCTGCCAGATCCATAACCGAGCACAAGGAGCACCTCTGCTCCATGCTGGCACTTCAAAAACATGCCCAGGGAGCAAAAGCTGCCGTGTGAGTGCAGGTTTAGTGCTTCTGCAAAACAAAATAGCAATGATACACAATGCCTTTTGTTCAGCACTCGACACTATAATGTACTGTATGAACCCTGGAAAAAAGTGTTTGGCAAAAACACAGCAGTATGAAAACAGCACAGTTCCTCATTGGATGCTCCCAGTGACCTGTGCAGTGACAGTCGTTAAATAAAGGCAGTTCTCAAGCACTGCTGTTGGACTGCTCAGGCTGTACACAGCTGCAGAGCAGCTCAGGATGCAGTGCCTGTGCCTCCCCCAAAAAACCTGCACCATGGCTGCGTGCAGAGCTAATGCAGACCAGAAAATGTTGAAGCACAGTTTGGGGCTCCAGCTGGACACAAATGCTTCCATAGTGTGCATCTCTGCAGCTCTTTCCCAGAAGAGAAGAAAAGGAGAGCAGGTCAGGGACTTCCCATTCATCCAGTGCTGAATTAGCTTCCAACCTGTTTGGCTTGTTAACTTCTCTGGACCTTACAAGGGGAATCCACAACAGACCACAAGACCCACAACGTCTTTACAGAAACTTATGTTCCAGGAGCTTGTTAAATGGGTTCCTCACAGATGGAGTGAGTGGAGCCAGCTGGGTCAGGACTTGATTTAGCGTTAATTAGCTCTGATTTTACCACCCTACACATATTATGAATCTTATGAAAAGAGGTCCCTAGGAAACCTAGGTGATGAGTGAATCTTGTTGGGGCAGCTGTGAGCCTTGCATTGTAACTCTGTCTTTGGACTCAGAGGCTGGTCCTTTTTTTCATGTTCCCTGTGATACATTAAGGGTTTTAGGCTGGGCATTGCCTACAGTGGCACCCTAAAATGCTGGAAGCATATCCAGCCATAGGAGATGGAGATTACAGAAAACCCCTCTAATCTGGACTTTTCTTCTTCGGGGATCCCAAGAGTGGGTGAAATAAGTATGTGGAAATCAAGCCTAGGAGCACCAGCCAGGATGGTTCCTATCCCTGCAGAGATCACTAAGGCAGGTCCTGTGTCCTACCTTGGTGGTAGAAGATGCTTTTGGAGAGTGCTGTCCAGGTGGAAACAAGGGCTTTAATTTTGAGGACCATCCATCCAGAACAAGCTGGACAGGTGTAGTTTGGACCACAGGTGAGCTTGTGTGATGTTTGCCCACTCTCTCAATCCTTGTGAGGTCTTTATCCCGGAGTACAGAAAATGAATTCAAATAATGTAATACATATATTTAATGAAAACTAGGTCTATAGTTTTTAAACTTAATGAAAAAAAAAGTCTTTAATACTGAAATTCCTGCAGCCTTCCCTCATATCCATTTCTACAACTCCTGATGGCAGGGACAGACATTGGCAAGGAGCAGCTGGAAGCCCCCAGGACGGGCTGCCCTTGTTTCACCCATGAAGAGAGGGCAGCCCAGCTCTGCTTGCAGGGAGGGCCTTCAGCTCACTCCCCCCCACCCCTTCCACCACCTGGGATCAGAGCTTGAGTGCCAGCACAGGAAAGGTCTCCCGTCCCACCAGGCCCATCACATCTTGCCAAGGCTCTAGTTCTAAAGCAGAATACTTGTCCTGCCTTGCAGAAGCACCTCTAAGTGATTTCCACTTGTGCCTACAAGATGTGGAGGCATGGGATGATTGATGGCTCTCTCCATGCTGGGAGCTGAGGGTCCACTCAGTGTCCCCAAACCTGGCAGACCTCCAGGGGCAAAACTGTTGGTCTCAAGAATAATAGGTGTGTGGTCTCCTCTAGGCAGAAAAAAAATTTTTGGAAAAGAGAAAGCTCAACATGCTTCCTGTAGCCCTTCTGGGAGGTTGTAGTGTATCCCTGAAACTAATCTTTAGCTTCTATTTGGTTGTGCACCAGTTAAGTCCAGAGGAATACAGCCATATCAGCTTTGCAGTATAAAAGTAATTTATGAATTTATCCACTTCTTAACTTTCCATGTGCTGTCACATTTTTATTTTATATACAAATAAAAATATATTGGTGAGGAATGAAGTGTAATAGCTCCAGAATGGATGAAAACAATTTCACCAGCAGAGAATGAAGTGCAGGGGCTCAGCTGCATGTGGGAATCCTTGGTCTCCCGTTAGTCAGTAGGGGAATGAATCCTTCACTCTAACTAAATAAATAAAGAGACCAACTGCCTTGGAAAGAATAACATGTTGTATGTCAAAATATATTTGAATGGGCCCATGCTAGCATCAAGCTATAAAACACAGTGGATAGAAGCTTAACTGCTCCTGTGTTCGGGAGCTCTTGTATTTCTCCCTTCTGCAGAGATGTTCCTTAAATAGGTAAGGAGCTAAAATGAACTTCAAAAAGCTGCGTGTGTGGCTCTGTGCCTTGAAAGAGAAGAGAGAGAGATCAAAAAAAGTTGATGGAGTGAATCTGTGAAGGCAATACTGCATGTAGACAAGGTGCTGAAGCACAGGCAGTTCTGGTGGGTGGAAGAGGGCAGGATGATAAATCCCATCAGCTGTGCTCAAGCTGCAGGCCTGCAGTATCCATAAACATACATGAGCAGGTTCCTGGGTCCCTGATTTTGAGGAGAGTGGGGCTGTTTGCTCTGTGTGGGTCAGTGTGGGATGTTGAAGCCCCCCCCTTGGTGCCAGGAGGAGTGGCCGCAGTGTCCCAAAGCTCTGATTGCACCCTGCTGCAATAGCGTCAGTTAATTCTTGTGTTATAGGATAGCCCAGGTGTGAAAGAACAAGACCCTGCTCAGGCCAGTGGGTTGATGTCAGGCCGGCCAGTGGGTTGATGTCAGGCCAGGAAGGAGTTTGTAGGGTACTCACAAGCTGACTGCTTCCTACTGGTAAAAGGAGTAATTTCACCCTGGGACCCCTGCACTGGCAGCAAGCAAGGTTAGACAGTCATGACAATCATATTGGGGTGGGAGGGGGCATTTGCCTAAATCATAAAGTGGACCAAGCTGGGCAGAAGATGAGTAGAAGGGAGAGAACTGATTGCAACCCAAATGGTCATTAAATGAGTTCAAATCTCCTACAACTGATCAGGCAGGAGGCCCTGCCGACAGAGATCCTGGCTGCTAAATGAAAGGGGGATGGAAATTGGATAATCTGCACCAGCTGCTTGTATTTTTACAAGCTCATTCACTTCAGAAGAAATCCTCACAGGCTGGACTGTGGCCAGCTCCTGCTACTGAAGGGAGCATCTGGAGGCAGTCCCAGCAGGACGCAGACGGAGGACCTTCCTTGTTTTCTTATCGCTGTTGTGAAACAAACTGTCGCTAAAAGGGAAGCAAGGCGGGCGACTTCTGATGCTTAGGAAAACAAAATGCCTGAGACGTGAGCAGTGATTCCTGCAGTAAATTATCACCTCTGAAAGGCTTTCTCATGCTGTCTGCAGGTCTGCCTCCTGCACAGCATGCTGCAGTCGAGAAGGACCTTGTATCTGTTTACAAAGTTTGCAAAATAAATTAAAAGACAAAAAACAAAAAACACCTGGGCTGCTGTTTTGGATGGAGAGAGAGCTGCGTTTTTTCTTTCTGCAATTTGATCAGTTTCTGATGGATTCATCACTTGGTTTTAGGTTTTAAGAACAAAAAAATCTAAGTATTCACTACTGATTACTGCCCATTTAAAGATATTCAGACTGCCCTGCCTTTTAGAAACTTTCCCCAAGGAAGAGAGCCGTATGGAAGACTATGGATTTGGTCTTTTCCAGGCCTCCAGAATCCATTCCTTTTCCATGTGCTCTTGGAAATGGGGATCATCAGGTCTGAGACTGCTCAGATCAGCCTGAAACACTCTGGGCTGAATTTTGTTGGGTTCAGACAATCTAAGAGTAGGAAAATTTTCATAACTCTTCACGCTTCTTTCTCCATTTCAGCCCCATTCCCATGGCTTTGCCATTCTTGTTAGCTGCTGGAGCAGTCTGGATCTCTTCAAAGACAGAGGAAAGGCATTAAGAGCTTTGCTTTGTGTCCTCTCCTGGGAACTTTCCCTGCCCTCTGAGCACCAGTCCAGGTTTTTCCCTGGACTGCCTCTCACAGTTTACGTGTGTACAGAACAGCGTCTCCTGCTCTTGGTGTCCCCTGCTGATTGTTTCTTCTTTCCTGCCCTGCCCTTTCTTTTCACACCTGCAAATTTTCCTGTTATTGTTTCACTTTTTTTTTTTTTTTTTTTTTTTTTTTTTTTTTTTTTTTTTT
>CM021779.1:4704941-4769885 GCA_011076525.1 Nettapus auritus | reverse complement strand
TTTTTTTTTTTTTTTTTTTTTTTTTTTTTTTTTTTTTTTTTTTTTCCATTTCTCTAAGAAGGAGGAGGAAAACAAACACCGGGGTGGACTTCCCAGCAGTACGGCACTGCTGGCTGTGGGATTCATTTCAGAGAGAAGGGCAGGTTATTCCATCACCTGCAGCACTGCAGCCCAAACGTCAGCAGGATTGGCCTCCCCAGGCCCTTAGGGGAAAGGACTGGGCCATTTCATGGAGCTTTTCTGCCTCCCTCATATGAAGCCACGGCTGTGGTTGTTATTTTCTCTTGCAGATGTCTCCAGCAGATTTTTTGTTGCCCATGAAGCAATTCATGTGAGCCAGCTAGCTGTGTGGGATGGAAATTTATTTTACACTTAAACAGCTAATGTTTTGTCTGTACAAATTTCCATGGGGACAGGCAATAAAGCATCTGGGACAGCCCCTAAATAATGGCAAGATTGTTGCTGGGTACCCAGGGAATTCACCGAACAGATGTGGCAGGAGAAGAACAATTTGTAAATGGGTTGATAGTAATTAGTGTCTGGTTTTTCCACATGATAGTCCAGGCTGATGGTGGGCAGCAAGTTCAGGTGAACAGAAAGGAAACAAAAACAGCTTCTGCCACTGCTCTTTCAGGCTAGAGGAGCTGAGCTAGCAAGGTTATTAGGTAAAGTTATAGAGAATTTTTTGATTATTTTTTGATTATTTTTGCAGTTTTTAGGCAAGGGTTGTGACTCTGCACCTGCTCTGTTCAGGGCCAGTCCCTGCAATGGTGGCATCAAACCCTGCGGCTGAGTGGGCTTCTACATTCAGAGCAGCACAGTGAAGTCCCTGAGCTGTACGGGTTTGCATCACTGCCCTTGGTCCAATGACCTGGATAGGAAGGCAGGAGGGAGAGATGTGGCTTTCCCTTTGTCATTCCAGAAAGGTTTTGGTTGGATTTTGGCCACCAATGCTGCCCTGCTGGATGGTGTGGACACCACCTTTAGTAGCAGTCCCATAGCTCCTCTCATGTTCTGACTGCAGATTTGTACCATGTCTACTCCACCATCATCCTACAAGGACGCAATTAAAGACTCACCCTCACTGCTCCTTGGCCTGTTTTTGTGTATCCGGGCCCTGCATTTTGCTATTTCTGTGACTCCAGCAATGCCCAGGACTGATTTGGTCTCTCATCCTTCCAAGCTGACCCAGGAGGCAAGATGCTCGCACACTAATCTATCACTGGTGACTGGTGTCACTACCATAAGTGACACCTGTCCAGTCAGGGCCCTGTCCTTTCCTTTCCTCCCAGTCCAGACCCTGAGAGTAGACCGGGCCCTCTTTCTTCTGTCTCCTGGTGGCTTTTGGAGGAGAATTGCTACTCCTGGCTCAGTACCCTTAAATCAGGGTGGTTGACAGAGAACTTGCTCAAAGTCTCGGGAATCCCACCAGGACTGAAAAAGAAGTTCCCCAGGGCAATGTCCCCAGCCTGTCCTGCCAGAATGGGTGTCCCACGTGCTGTGCTCACACAGCCAAGGGTGAAAAAATCAATGCCCCGTGTGGTGCTTGGGGCTTACAGGGACTGTGAAGAGGAGACAAAGGACCTGGGTACAACTGTTCCCCACCTGCCTTCAGACCTGTGCTGGGAGTGCAGGCAGTGAGGAAGAGTAATGATTTCCTGGGAAATGGAATAAAAATCCTGCAAGGTAATATAAACCCAGCGTGAGTAATTGAGTCATGTTTGGCAAAGACTGAGTCTGCTGTAAAAAAATCTGTCACCCTATTTTTGTAAATAAGGGCTTCTGCCTCCTCCCACCTCATAGACATGGTCCATGAGGTTGTGCTGGTCTCACCCCCACACCAGCAAGGTGCTGGGGTCCCATCCATGCAAGCTGCATCATGGACATCTGTCCTCCTTCCCCCATGACACCGCTCTTCTGTGGGGTGGGGTTGGGGGGATGCCTTTTACTTCACCAGGGAACAAAAGCACTTCTGTTTAAAAGCCAGGGATTGCTGAAGACCTATTTTCTTAATTTAATTCACATGTACATGATTCCATAAAGTGGGGTGGAAATTAATTTACTTTCAAGTCCCCACACTGGTGGAAAAAAAAAAAAAAAAAAAAAAAAAGATCAGCCAGACTATTTTGTTTTGGTAAAATAAAAATGTTTGATTCCAGTTTTAGGTTTTTGCTTTTTGTAGATAATCTGATATAAAATAAATAATGCAAAAACTAATTTGGAAAAAGAAAACAAAATGTTCCCTTCTGAGAAAACCAAAATATTTTGGGTTTGTTCAGTTTTTCTTCTGAGTTAAAAGCTGAACAGTCTTCCACAAATTATTTGGCTTTCAGTACGGAGGGTTTGCAGGCAGGAACAGGGTCTTCTGCAAATTTCTATCAAGTGCTCTTGGGAATTCCTCTAGTATTGCCTGGGGCTTGGAGGGTCCTCACAATGCCAGGAGCACCCAGGCACTGGGCTATAAGCAGATATTATGGTTTTAAAATCCTGTAATTTTACCTCTTTCCAGCTGTTTCTTCACTCACCCGTGCATCATGAGAGCAGCCAGCAACACTGGGAGGGTGAGGTTGGACTGGGTGGGGAGGCATGGGGATGCTCCTGTACAAGGGACAGGCTGAGATCCACACAGGGAGCACCTCTGGGTGCTGCCTCCCAGCAACCAACTGCAGCAATAAGCAGCAATTAGCACAGCAGAATGAGGGGGAAGGAGCTGCTCATGACTGTGTGTATTGTTTGAGCGCTGAAGGCATTGCTCGTCCAGAAAATGAGCAGATCATCACACATGAAGAATCGGATTATCTAACCAACTGGAAAAATAGAAAAGAGATTAGACTTAATAGCTCAAAAGGCAAACTCCTGCCCTTTGGGATAACAGGAAGAGCTTTTTCTCTGAATTGAGTATTCACCAATTAGACGTAATGGAAGAGGGAAAAGGTCAGCATCAGTACGCATTGGCTAGCTCTGGTGTAACTGGATTGATGGAGGGATGGAGCTCTAAAAGCAGTTGCTGTGATTTGGGGATGCTTCAGAAGTATTTCCAGCAAAGTTAAAGAAGTAGCAGTCTACTATAAGAAATATCAGTAAGAATTTGAATGAACTGTTGCGCATGGGTTTAGTAAAAAAAAATTAGTTTTAAATTGCATCAGGAAAGAGGAAGGCTGTTGAATCAGACTGTTTGGGGGAGTGGAGTACCTGTCTTAGAAAAACACACTTTGAAAGCTTTGCTTTGTCAGTATAGCAAAATGACTTTGAGAAGTTGGTGATGATTCTTTATAAATACATCTGGGGGTTAATATAAAATGTGGAAAAACTATTAAGGGATAACATGGAAATAGATCAAATAGATATAAACCAGTCATGAGTACACTGAAACTGGAAATTAGAAGATTTCTAGCTATCCAAAGAGTGAAATTCTCAAATGCTTTCCAAAATCCATTTGTCTGTATGGAGATGAGGAGGGGGAGGCAGGAAGGAAGGAACATAAATTATATGAAGATGGAGCTCTTGATGAAAGGAGCTGTTTGATAGAGTAGAAATAATTCCAGGGCTGGAAGCGAAAGGCCCAGGGCATGTGATTTATTGCTATTACACTGGATGGAGATTTGATCACTGCGTGCCAAGTGCATTTGCCTGTGCTATATTTATATCACATTAATCCCAGATTTCAGTCTTCTGCTGGTCACTTGCGTGGTCTAGGAATCCTTGTTTACTCCTCAATTTGCTACTTGACTTCTGGCCCTGTTTTAGCCTTCCTCTGAATCACTGCAAGTGCTGTCCACAAAGAGTGGGTTCAGAGGAGGGTGGTCCTCTGGCTGGCGGTGGTAGGAAAGCCTTCCACTTAATAGGCAGGATTACAGTGATCTTCATCTCTGGAATTAGGAAAGAGTTCCTGTCAAGAGCTGGGATTGTCAGGTTGTTTTTATTTGATTTGATTTGATTTGATTTGATTTTAATGAAGTGGTCCATTTCTTAATATCACTTTTGAGAAATTAATCTAACTGAATTCCCTGCTATTTCAGGAATCCAGGAGGCTGGTGATGGCTTGGTCTCTGCTAGGAAGTTTGGCAGGGATGCATTTGCTTTCTCACACTGCATTTGTAATCTGCAGGGCATCGAAGTGAGATGTTTTGTGGACTTTGGTGAGAGCTAGCATTTGAAGAGGTGTTCTAGAGACCCTTCTGGGTTAAGCTTTTGGGAGAAAAAAAACATGAAATGGTTATTGTAGGTGGTCTGGGAGGCCAGGATCCCAGCCCCTTCACCTGGTCTAGTTTGGGAGCAACACCGATGCCCAGCTCTGTTTCTGAAGTCACATGAGGATCTCCATAAGCCTATGCTTCCTGATTATGCCAGGAGTGATCTGGAGAGAGGAAAGGAATCGAGGAAAGAGGAAAATTGGCCTAAATGAGCGAAGGCAGCACTTTCCTCCTACTGGGAGCAATTCATGCATTTCCTCCTGAGTTCAGGCAGTCCTGGCCCCCTCCTGAAGCCTTCACATGGAGCTGAGCTGGGTTTCTAAAAGGGGGGTCGCCTGTTTCCTGTATCTCTGTAGCTCATACCCTTGTCTAACATGGCACAAGACCAACACACAGACACCACATAATTAAGAACAACTGATCAAAGGAGCTGGAGCTGGAGCTGTCATCTGTGAATCTCACATCCCTTCTCCTCCAGCACTTGTATACACTGCACACTTCTTGAGCTAAGATTCCTGTCTGTGGGATGCCCTTAAGCAGATGTGAGTGGAGCATCCTCCTCCTGCTGCCTCAGCAAAGGAGCACTCACTGCTCCTCAGTCAGCGATGATTGCATTTTACAGGCACATTTGGGTTGGCAGGTGAGTGATGTGGAGACAAAAGCTCCTTTTGTGCTCTGACGGTGGCAGTGGGAAGGCTGGGGAAGGCGAAGGGACTGCAGCAATGTGCAATCTTTTCTCTCAGCAATGGACAGATGATGACAAGAACAGTTTCAGGACAACAGGAAGGAATCAAAGTGGCAATGTCATACATGCCCTGGCCCAGTATAAACCGGGATTCATTCTGAATTCTCTTGACCCTTTATCATAGGAGAGTTAGGTAGGTGTACTGGCTTGTTCTCTTGGTCCTTTCAAGAGTGCGATGTTACCTGAGCTGCTGCCAGCTTCTCCATGCTCAGCTTTAGACTATGAGCGAGACTTTGCTCACTCATATTTCTCCTTTTCCTACAAGGGAAGCATGGTCCTAGGGAGGGCTTCATCGCAGGTAGGCCTGAGACTGACAGACTCAGAGCCATGCCTCCCCCTCATCAATTCATGAAGCCCCTTTAAAACTCAAAGCTTGGTTGCAGCTCTCTTATTTTAACCTCTAAATGCTTTGTGCAAATATTGGCTCAGTTAATAACTAAAACTAACAATAGCTATTTGTTTATTAACACCCTAGAATGCAACAAAATTTTGAGAGCTAATAATGAATAGTGAAGTGAATGAAGCAAGTGGAGTTTCTGCCTCCTGGTTTTGTAAAAACCCAGAAAAGTCTAATGTCTAAAATATTCTTCTGTCTCCATTATTTTTTTCTGGTTTTCTGAAGTTCAGCTGTTGATCTTGAGTTCCCCTTTGCAATTAGGTTCAGAGGATCCCAGTGGCACCCTCCTTTATTTCCAGAATGACTTATTTTCCTGCTCAGAAGTGGGTCCTGTTCTTTGCTGACCACTTGTCCCACCTTCTATTGTCTTCCCCACTGTGGCACCGAGGACAGAGCTGCATGTACCAAAGCTTCTGCGTGACTCATTTTTCCACCTGAACTTTGCATTTTCTTTTTCCATCCTGGTATTCACAGAATGAGTGCTGTGTGCTGGGTGAGGTCTGGGAATGAAAGGCATCAGAGGGGGGAGATGCACATGGATTCCCTCACTCTGTGCCAGGCGAGGTGTTGTTTCAGGTGGCCTGGCCTGGTCAGACCCACCTGGGAACTTTCCCATGTAATGCAGAGTGATTCATTCATCTCGTATCTGTTACAACCATTTATTTATTTATTTATTTTCTGAGTGTAGCAGAACACTAAAAATAAACCCATGGCTCTCAGGCAGATTTCAACTGCTCCCATTTTCCAGTGGGAATCTGCTTGTTTTGCACACTAGTATCAGTAATGAGCGGAGCAAATTTATAGCAAAGAAAACTTCCCAGCTCTCTAAATTATTATTGTAATGATATATTGTAAACCTGCACTACCAAACAATTGGCTTAGTTGTTTTACATTTATGGCAAAGATGATTTAGATCTCAAGTGGGAAATAAAATGCGAAGAAGTGAAGTTTATTATAGAAAAATACATTAAGAAACCATCTTTCAGGCAGAGTAGTGGGGGAGGTGAATGTGTACTGGTGATGGCTGTTTCAAGTGTCTTGAAATATGAGTTATCATTTCACCAGTTTAGCTGAGTATGCCTGTCAAATATCTGCGAGACTGAAATGCTGACCTCTAAAGCTGAACTTGCTCTGGAAGTATGTTAGATGTCTGTCATTCCCATGAGCTGCCAAGATCTATCTGGGAATTCATTGTGTACAGTCTGCATTGTACGTGGCTTTGCCAGACTCAAAATCAATACTTTGTGTGTGGTCAAACAGCACTGACAAGATCTGGTGTGGGAGACACAAAGTTTATTATGTGAACAGCTAGAAAAGAAGTCTCTTCCAGTAGAAAATTATGAAAAAAAAAAAAAAAAAAGATTCCCAGCAAAATTCAATAGCAATTTTTTTTTTTTTTTTTTAGTTTTTTCCAGTGTATTTCTCATCTGAGATACTGTCACTGGAGTGTGCTTCAGGCTGTTGTTCTTATGGTCGTGGAGATTTTGGCACTGGTGTGGAGCTGCAGTCCCTCGCAGCACTGACATGGTCGCCAGGCGGCAGGAGGAGCTATGACCACAGCAGAGCATGGGGACATGAAGAAGCTGCTACAGCTCTGGAGGCAATATCACAGCAATATTTCAGCTGTGGGGAGCTCAGCAAGAACATACTGTTTCCATGGAGCATATGCACATTTTACACACACAAAAAATTGGTTTAGACAAAACCCCAAGTTTCTTTCAAAACACATTTGAGGCAGAATTTTTAACCAGCGTTTTCTGTATCATCACAACATCTGAGACTGCAGTGCCTTCCCTTTTTCCAGTGTCTACATTTCCATCTCTTTGTCTGCCTGCTGAGCCTACAGCCATTTTCTGCTTGTAGTGGATTCTGCTTTTTGCAGAGGACATAAAACACTGTGCTCTCATTCTCTCTATTCTCTCTCTTCAATACTCAGCCCTTCTTATTTATTTATTTATTTATTTATTTACAGTAAAGAAAAAAAAAACACATGTGGAGATTACTGCTTTTGCTTTTTTATGTATGAGAAATAAAGTAGAAAAGCAGTAGCACACAGGTACAGAACTTGTATACATTTAAGTGACACTAAACCTGCTCTTTCAAAGCATAACTACTATTGTCTATTAAAGTCACTTATGAACATTAGTAACACCACTCAAGAGTAGTTTGCTTCATAATTTAGCTGTACTCCTCTGTGACAGAAGAAGCAAATAGAAAAATGAAAACTGGTTGTGCATTATAAAACTCAATTGGCAGAGATGTTGTTCTTGGAAGGTCTGACTACAAGATGGGTGGGTAATTGATAGTAGTGCACAACTTAAAAATGGGGGCAATGCCTGGCCGTGTTAATACATCTGCATTAAACCACTAATGTAGCTGTTGCTATGCCTACAACAAGTGCACCTGCACTGGCAGTGATGCAGAGCTGGTGGTTATGGCTCTACCCTGGGTGTAGATGGCTCAGTTTCCTCTGGCTGGGCAAATACCAGCCAGGGGGAGCTCAGAGACACCCAAAAGCTCTCAGCTCAGCTCTCCTGTGAGGACTTTTTCTCCTTAGCAGTTTCCTCCCTTGCACTACTAATTGGCTCGGGAGGTTCCCACTGTCAGAGCTGTCCCACTGACCTTCCAGAGCAGCTTGCCTGCTGTCCCCTGTTGAGGGGACTGCTCTCCTCATAGGCGCCTCATGGGTTTTGTGGGAATTTTTGCCCACAGTGATGTCTGTCTGTAAAGTGCATTACTGTTTATCTACATCCTTTTCTCCTTAGTCACACCTAGAACTCCTTGTAGAGCTTGATATGTTGGCAGCTGCCAACTTTGTTCTAAAACTGCCGTGGTGAATCAGTCCTAACAGGCATATTTTTTTTTTTCATCATCTGCCTTTCTAGATATATATAATAGTAAATTACTTTAGAGACCTATCTGCTTCTGGGGAAAGGCATGGCTGGTGGACACCCAGCTGTGCATCCAGTAAGTATGGGTAGGACCTGACTACATGCTTTCCTGACTCAGCACAGGAAAGGCTTTTAAATGATGTTTACCAAGGGTATGACCAGCAGAAAATAAATAAATAAATAAATCAGAAAAACCCAGCAAACATCTTGCAAGAGGAGCTCCCTGCCTGATAATCTGAGTCACCAAGTGAAACTGGATGTGTAAAATGGCTCACGTGATGATTTAAGTATTTTTTTAACTGGAGAGATTCCATAGGCCTTGTGGAAGGCTGCGCCTTTGTGGACAGTCAAAATATTCAGGTGGACTGTATCTGAGCTGGCATCAGGACTGCCGTCATACACAAGGGTCTTCATGAACTGAATACACTTACAAAGATGACAGGAAAAAGCCTGGAAAATAAATAATTGGAGATCACAGAATAGAATCATAGAATGATTCAGGTTGGAAAAGCCTTTTAAGATCATCTAGTCTATCCTTTAATTGAGTATGGAAATGTCTACCAATAAATCATGCTACGAAGTTCTACATCTGTACGTTTCTTGAAGACCTCCATGGACAATGACTCCACCACTTCCCATGGGCAGACTGTTCCAATGCTGCACAACCCTGTCAGTAAAGAAATGTCTCCTCATTTCTAACCCAAACATTCCCTGGCACAACATGAGGCCACTTCCCCTCGTCTTACCACTTGTTTTTTGGGAGAAGAGCCTGATCCGCACCATGCTACAGCCTTCTTTAAGGTAATTGTAACGTACAATAACATCTCCCCTGAGCCTCCTTTTTTCCAGACTCAACAACCCCAGCTCCCTCAGCTGCTCCTCATAAGACTTGTGTCCCAGACCCTTTGCCAGCTTCACAGCCCTTCTCTAGATATGAAATTGCAGACAAATCCAGAACAAAGAAAATAAACATCTGCCTGTCCTGCATGGGGTAGAGAGTAGCAGAGTACCAAGAGAAGACACATATGCCCCCTTCATGAGCAATTTCCATCTTAAATCTTGCCTTTTTTTTTTTTTTTTTTTTTTTTTGTTTGTTTGTTTGTTTGTTTGTTTCTTGCTTTTTTATTTTTCTTCTTTCTACTCACTGCTATCTGTGAGGCTGTGCCAGAGCCTCATTACTCCAGCTGTTAGGAGCATTCTTCCAATTTCCAGCCTAAATTTATGTCTGGTCAGTTTATAGACACATATCCTTGTGATAATATTGCTTTTAGCTTAAATGGCTCTCTTCCTCCTTGGAGTTTCTGCCAGTGAATTTATAGAGAGCAATATCCCTGATAGCAGGGCTAGATTAGAAAAAAAAAAAAAAGGTTAAAAAAAAAAAAAAGGTAAGAAAAGAACACATTCCCACCCCAAACTCCTTATGTTTTTCACCATATAACATGGTTTTTTCTTCACTGATCATCATTCAAGGAATGCCCTCTTCAATCTGAGCCCTTCCTCATGACCACGAGTGTGTGGCTATGGCTCAATGAGAAGCAGATGGAAAAAGAGAGGCTGCTGCTTCCCTGCTGGAAATACTCTCCTTATTCATTCTGGACTGCATTTAAATGTTGGTTATGTGCACGACACATTCATCCTGTGATCAGACAGTGCATCAAGATCCGTTTCATTGGTTGCTGCTGGCTGATGAGCACCGGGAGAGCAGTGTGCAGCCATACCTGCAGCCCCGCGGCCAGTGTCTGCGGCACCCCAAAAGGCATTCAGTGTCCTTCAGGGTGTCACTGGGGACAAGCAGGGCCACTGAGCTTGTCCCCATTCAGGCAGGCTAGAATTACACAGCAGGGAAATCACTCTTTGAAGGGATACACACACAGCTGTCCTGCTGCTCTGCCTGCTACTGGCTCAACAGATGGCAGGGTGCAGGAGTGGGATGCTGAGCTTACCCCCTTGGCCTTGCTGTCTCCATCCAGAGGGGAAAATGCTTAGTTGAAGGCACTTTGGAAGACTTGGTGGGTCACAGAGGCCCGAGATCCTCCTCAAACATGCTGCTGGCAAGGGCATGCAGTTACCGAGCTGCAAGCCTTGACCCCAGGAGCGGGTCTCTGTGGGGATGAGTGTGGGACTGAAGGCTTGGGCATTGGCACTGCTCTGCCTCTTATGCACCCTGGGAGCCTACAGAAGTTGTTGCTGCAGGCAAGGCTTGGCAGGGCAGAACTGGCCTCTGCTTTGTGTGTCTATGGAGCAACAGTGGGGCCTGACCTTTAACTCTTGCAGGGGAAAAAGGTTTTTCCATGGGAAATCTGAAGAGTACGTCACAGCCTGATGGTAATGCCATGGCCTCTTGTGCCCTTTATCATTGTCTCCTCAGGTATTCTCCATTTGTTTTTCCTCATTTGAGTTCTCTTTTCTGAGCTCACTGCTTCACATTTGTTTTCGTTGAATTTTCTCTTACTCAGTTTGCAACATTTCTCTTATTTATTGAGGTTAGTTTTGAACTCCAGCCCTGCTCTCCAAAGTGTTTGCTCCTTACAGCAAAGGTTCACCCACAAATTTGTAAGTGCATTTGCTAGTCCATCATCCATGCCATTAATAAAAACGCTGAACAGAACCTGACCCCTGCAGGGCTCCACGTGCAGCGCCCAGCCAGCTCGGCAACACACCTGCTCTTTGAGCACTGTTTTGAAGTGCTGCTTCTGTCTGTTTGTCTCCTCTGCCCAGAGCTTCCCCCTTTTTGTTTAGTTTCATTGTCAGGGCATGTTCCCCTCTGGCCTTTGTATTTATAGGCAGCCTTTATTGAGTGCTCTCTCTGAGCAGATGTGCAGGCAGCCACGGGAAATCTGTGCAACACGGTGTTCAAATAGGCAGCTTAATAAATCACAGGTGCTGTGAAACAATCTGTCTCTGAAGAGCTGATGCAGAAGGAGTCACAGCCACATCAATGGGATGAGGAGCATATGCTGAACTGTCTCACGTCTTGCCAATGCTACAGCGACTGTCTGGTGGCACTGGGACTGAAATCACCTTCATGGGGGCATGGGCACATGGGTATGGGGGCTGTCCTGGTATCAAAGCCAAAGCTTTTACTTTTTCTCCCCACATCCTCTGCAGAGATCTATATTGCCCAGCGATGCCATGTTGATGATGTAGCAAGCAAAGCTCCCCTGGATGTATAGCTTTCTCCTCTTTAAAAGCTGTTCTGGTCTGGTCAGACAGAAAATGTCAGGAGGAAACCAAAGGGCAGGAGCAGTGTGGGCGTCTTTCTGAGCAGGAGCATCCATCACTTGGAGGACAGGTTCAGGGTCTGTCCCCCTGCACAGAGTCAGCCAGGAGCCTCCTGCATCTCCCTTTGACTTCAGCAAGAGCAACATCTCAGCAACTCCCACCTTAAAAAGCTCAGTGTCTGAGCTGAACAAGCCTAATGGGTTGTTTGCATTGAGCAAACCCATGTTAACTCAGCTCCCATCAGCAGCAGCATCCACAAAGCCCCCAGACCACCCTTCTGCCCAGGCTGTTGCCCTGCATCTCGCAGACCCCTGGGGCTGCCCACTGCTGTGTGCTCGCCATGCTGAGATTGATCCACAGCAGTCTTTGTTCGAGGGCTGTGTCACATAGATCAGTGACAGCGTGCACAATGTGTGGGTGTTTGCTTTGTCAGTAATACTTCATCGTCTTTTAATTCATTAAATATGTTTGTCATTCATCTCTATTAGAGGTTGACACTGCTGCTGTTTGCTCTGCCCTGTGTCAGTGTGCTTGTAAATTTATACAATAACCAAGAGAAAATCACATTTGTATTCTTTTGGATTTAGAAAATATACTTTAGGAGATGACCTTTTCTCTGTGTTCCCAAACCTCACAGCCTTCCACCCCAAGACCTCCCCTTCACCCTGCCCAGCTTCCAGCCCATCCATGTACTTCCCAGTCTCGCTCCAATACATCCATCACACATCCCAGCCCCATCCAGTACATGTTCCAGTCCTGGGATTCTTCAGCCCCAGACTCTCTTATCTCCCACATGCATGTTCTCCTTTGCTCATGCCACAGTTTACTCCCTGCACCCTCCTACCCTGCCAACACACCTTCAGGGACCTGGGACCCATTGAGAGATGGGTGCTGAGTGGAGAGGGGCCTTTCTGCCATCTCTCTTCTGGGGAGCCGATTCAGGGCCTGCCTCACCCTTGGTGTTCCCTGTTAAATAGAAGGATAATGTCATGCTCTACTGGCTACAGGGCTCCCTGCCACTTTCAATCAATATCATAGGTACAAATCTGGGGGGTCTCAGCAAGGCTCAGCATTCAGCAGTGAACTGAGACAACGCCTCCCAGTGAGTGGGACAAACCTCATAATGTGGCAGACACCACCTTTTCGATGTGCATTGTTACCCTTAAAATCAACATCTGTGGGTGTGTGCATGTGCCTGTGCATGTATGTATGTGGGGATTATACTCTCTGGTTGCCTCTGGCTCTTCCTGCCCTTCCTTGATATCCCACCTGCAGTGCTGTGGCCAGTTTGAGGCTCCCCAGTGCAAGGAACGCATGGAGATGCTGGATTGAGTTCACAAGAGGTATCGAGGTGGTCAGGAGCTCTAGGATGGGAGATTCAGAGGGACTCCCATCAGTCTGGAGATGAGAAGGTGAAGAGATTTTATCGGTGTCTTCACTCCTCTGATTTGAGGGTGTAGAGACAGAGGTGCACAGGGATGGGGCAAAGAACTGAGCACAAGCTGGGTGTCAAATTCCAGCCAAATACAGGAAGGAAATTTCCCACAATGAGGGTGGGCAAATGCTCAGACAGGGACACAGAGAGGTTGTACAGTCTCCATCTCTGGAGATAGCTGAAACTTTGCTGGCCGAAGCTTGACTAACCTGCTCTAGATATGCTCTTTGCAGGGATTTGGACCAGAAACCTTCCGAAGTCCCTTCCAACAACATTTGATCAGATTATTTCTTATTTTTTCTGTCTCCAACCCCTATTTGGCTTATACCCTCTGCCTGTTCCCCGGGGTGAGGCAGGACCAGCATGCAGCCAGTAACAGCCTGGTCCTCAGAGACCTATGTGGCCAGGGCTCCAGCAGAGGCACCAATTAGGCCTGAGGGATTAGCAGTTGAGAAGGTGCTGAGCAGGGTGATTTTGAGGTTTGAACCAGCAGCTGAGAAAAGGCAAAGGGAGCAGATCCCATTACTGGGCTGTGTGGTGGGAAAATGTCCTGTGTTTCAACACATGCCTTCTTAATGATACAGTTGTGTTCAGCAGCTTTGAAGACCCAGGTGCCCCAATGAAAACACTGCTCACTGTCTCAAATTGCGTTGGCTAATTAGGAAATGCAGGTCTTTGTCTGCCTCTTTAAAAGATGTGTTTGCTTTTGCTAAATGACACCATGTTCTGCTTGCACTCTTCTATTAATCCCTAAATACTGTAACAGTGTGTTGCAGACAGAGATTTGTTAAGACTAATTCTATTACTGGGCAATGTTTGCTTTAAATTTTGATCTATTAAAAATAACAGGCATTTGTAGAGGGCGCGCAGAAGGAGCAGCAAAACCAGAAGTACCCCATTCACAGACAAACCCTTCTAGCAGGATGCTCCCCTGCTCTTAAGAGCCTTTCCCACTGAAGCTTGCTGTTCCTCTGGAAAAGAAAACAGCGCTAACTCTTCATGGATGCAGAGGAAGAACAAGTCTAAAGCAGATGGAAGTGCATCCTGAAGGTTAAAACTGTACTCACTTGTATAAAGTGATGAAAATTCACACCTAGATTTCTGTAGTGTCTCACACCTGGATGAGACATAGATCCTTTGGGAGACTTGAGTGGCTTTGCCCTTTGCCTTTCCAGCTCCCTCCATTTAACCCACCCACCCTGCTAGGTCACCTCTGTCTGCAGGAAGGAGCATGGGGAATTCCAGCTGACTTTCCTGGATATCTTTACTACATGGGAAAACACTGGAGGATACAGGGATCCTGCACATTAACAATAACTGTTGCACCTGCACTTGTGCTTCTACCACCTGTGCTGAAGGTAGTGCGCAGCAATAAAATACTGGGAGACTTCTGCTTCTGGCTTATTCACTTGCTCTGGAGCTTTGCTGTGCTTTTACCTCCCATTTGCAGCTGCCCAGTGCTGTGGCAGTCACAGCACAGTATGCTTTCTGCTGCCAAAGCCACACTGTTGAGCAGTCCAAATAGATTTGTCTGGATGATCTGGGCTGGGAGCTTTATGGGGTATGCTAGTCAGGTCCTGCTGCACATGGTGCATCACATTCAGGATCCCATGAACCTTCACAATGTGTCCACCTGAGGATCCTCAGCTTTCCTTGTGTGCAAGATCAGAATGATCAGCCTAAAGGCTTTGGATTTGCTTTGTTTATCCACAGCATGTTTCATGTTTTGAAAGCAATACATCATGGATTAGGGTGGTTGCTAATACTCTCTTTGACCCATCAGGGTTTCTGAAATCACACATCCTATGCCTTTCATTCAGTACACAACAATCACACCATTTGCTCTGTCAGGGTGGAGACTGATGCTTTTGTTTAAGAGCAGCAACATCCCCTGTGTCCAAAGGACCTGCATGCGTGAGCATGTCTGCATAGCCAACTACCATACAGCTGCAAGCTCCCGCAGAGCACAGACCCAGCTGTGCGTGGATGTGCATGCTAAGACAGGAGAACTCTGCAGCTGTGGGTGGGTGCTAGCTGTGATTACTATGTCTGTGGTTACAGAACCAACCTTGCACCAAGGCAGCTGGATTGGTGTCAACGTGCAGCAAAAATACAGCTCTCATGGAGTCTGAAGCAGGACAGACTGGAGGACCAGTGATGTTTGTAATGAAAGGAGTCCTCTGAATGAGGAGCCTCAAATTCTGGCTCCTGTTTGCTCATATATTGTTGACTGCTGAATATAAACGGAGTCACAGGGCCAGGTGCTGCAATGTCAGTTTTCATTTGCCCTCTGAACTGTAATGGCCAGTTAAGTGGTTTGCAGCCACCCAGAGTGCTCTGACAGAAGGTTGCTGTGTGCAGGGCAAAGAGTTCTGGCACCTTTACTGCTCCTCTGTCCAGTCATCTGCAGCTCTTTAATTTCTGACATGGACGGGTCCCAGAGGAATGCTTTTCCTGAATCAAATGTTGGCTCATCCTACCTGTGCCCCATGAACTTCAGTGTAGTTTATAGGGCAGTGAGGGACGGAGTTTAGCACAGCAGGCTGTTATGTGATGCTGATACTCCTGTGAGTCAGACAGAGAGAAGAGCAGATGGAACAATGGCTCCATATTCAGAATGCAAATGATTTGATCACATTGGTCTTTATGCTGACAGAAAATAATTTCAGGACAATTACAGAAATTGTTTGCATCTTCTAAGTCTCTGGTTGAGAGAGATCTGATCAGTCAGTGTTCCTGGGAACATGTTTTTGGGGTGCCAAGGCTTGGATCAGGAGAATTATATGAGTTTTGCACTTTGTTTTCTCTAAATCTTGTCCCTCTTTTTGTGAACAAGCTGTAGTCATCATTGCTGGGGCAATCAAAGTCATGGGGAGAAGCATCAGTGAAACTGAACTCCTCTGCCAGGGCTGCTGAGTTTCAGCAGCAAGTTGCTTTTATCTGTTCATGCTAATTCATCATTGTCCCTTCAAAATGTGATCTCGTCACTGAGCTGAACTATCTGAAGTCTGCTATGCCAGGTGCACATCTGTGTTCAGATCCACTATTAACAATCATGAAACTGTGGCCTCTGTGAAATGAAGGGCACTCTTGTCTCATCTCCTGAAAAAGTCGATGAGAAATAAGACAGCGATGACAGAGATGCAGAGTGCAGATCTCAAGCAAGGCTCAGTCCATGAACCTCTCCACACAGGAGAACAGAAAACTGTGCTCCCCTCTGAGCCAAAAGTGCTTACCCTGAAACCTGGTCCTGCGCTGGTCCCAGTTCTGCATTGCCACAAATTCTCTGACTACACCCAGCCTCTTCTTGTGCACCTCTCATCCTCCTGTGGGTTACAAAGTGCCCCAGAGCACCTCCATCTGAAAAAGAAATACTTGGGAAAAGAGGAGATGTTTGGTCTGTGTCCATCATTTTATGGGAAAAGACAGAGCCAGATGTTATTACCAAAATGCTGGACAGGCACTGCATCTGTTAAGATGAGAGAACATTAAGCCACTCCAATGCAGCATATAGATGTTGTTGAAAAGACCAGAAAATGCAGTTTTTTGTTGTTGTTGTTGTTTTTGCTATTGTTAGTCCGTTGTGTTTTTTTTTTTTTTTTTTTTTTTTTTTTTTTTGGGGGGTGGGGTTTGTTCCCCTTTTACTTAGACATTGCTTTGTCATCAGTAGGTGAACCCCTGAAGAAGCTCTCCCTCACTGGGTCTGGGCCATGGGGCAAGAGTGCCCTCTGGCATGTCCTGCAGGAACCTGCCCAGGCTACTCAGATGTGCCACAGCTCCCTCCCCACCCCTGGGCCTGAGCCGCCTCCCCTGCAATAAGGATCTGGGCTAGATGCGTTGCTGGGCACCAGGCTGGGCGGGGGGGGGGGGGGGGGGGGGCGCCCCCGGGGGGGGGGGGGGCGGCGGGGGGGGGCACGGACACACCATCGTGGACACCCACCCCTGAGCACAGATTCAGCCTTAACTGCTTGTCAGAGGTCTGCCGCCCATCACTGCTCACATCCTCATGCCGACAGTGCAGGCTCAGCTGCATCCCCGTCCTTGTTCTGGCATTTGCTGAGCAGGCTGTCTACAACACAATATGCCTCTTCTCTGAGAAGCTGAAAGAGAGAGAAAATTACAGGCAAGGGGAGCAGACTGTGCGAGGCAGCAGCCAAGACCTGCCTTATCCTGCCTCTGCCCCATGTCCTTCCCCTCCCTGCCTCAGCCCTTCTCCAGCACTCACGGCATCAGACAGCCCACCTGTGAGGGTCAGTGCATGCACCTCAAGGCCTTTCTTCCTCCTGGGCTAGAAATTCAGCCCTCACATATCCCACGGCTTGCACAGAAATATTGCGCACTGGCTCCAGATAAAACATCCAAACAAATGCCTTTACGAGAATGAGTCTAACAAAGGTTAGCTTTGAGAGTTAGCTTTGGTACTTAGGGTAATCTGCAGGCTGCTGCTCTGTAGTGATGGAGCAGGGCTTTAGAAGACAGTATCTGCACAGCAGCCAACCTGCTCCTGCCTTGGGCTGTTCAAACTGTCCCTCGCAGAGCATGTCCCCACCCTTTTCTGTCCCTGTCACCAGAGATGTGGCAGTGGCTCCTATGTGGTCCTTCCAGTAGCCACAGGGACTGAAGGAGGATCCATAATCCCCATCTTCAGAAAAATGCAGATGTAGAACTCACGTTCATGAAGTCAGTTCTGGACACAGAAAATGACTGTGGTCAGAACCTTCACCTTCTAGCTCACATCCAGCTCAGCCTCTGCTTTCCTTCCAGCTTGCCAGTCATCTTTCCTCTTTGTTATAGATAAAGCTGTGGAAGCTTTAAATATTTTTTATGGATGGCAGAATGTGCATCTGTGAGATTTGGCTGAAAAGACTTTTATGTGGAAAACTGTAGAAGCTGGTGCGACAGACAGGCTGGTATTCTCTCCATCTCAAAAATAAACAGAGTTGACACACAGCTGGGTGGGATTCTGCCCTCTTGAGTCCTGTGCTGCACCCCATGGTCCTCAGCCAGTGTTGTAGACCATGTAGAGAAAGCAGCTGGAGGTCACATAAATGCTCATTCGGGTTTCTTGGCAGGTTTTCCCAAAAGACCCAGTTTAGGGACATAAATGGAGCATTTACAGTTGTTAAAATCATCAGCATACAGGAATGTCACATGTCCTGCCATGACAATGCTGAGGTCTGCTCTGCGACCAGAGTCTAGGCTTTCCATGTCCCTCACTGGCTCTCAGCTCCCTGAAGGGGCTTGTGCAATTGTCCGGCCCTGCTGATATCGATGATACATAAGTGAAAAAATAAAATAGAAATTACTAATTTCAAGCTTCACTGGTAGTAAGGAAAAGAAAATCAATGCTTGGCAAATGGAACCATGAGAAACTGGAAAAAAGGCTCTTTCCTAGCTTCAGTAGCTTATCTGTGAAAAAGGTGGGGGGTGAGGCTGTAAAAAGGGGTCTTGACAGTGTTGCTGTTGCTGTTAACAGCTGTGGCATGTTAAACCTGGCCTTTTGCATATTAATGGCAAAATAAGCTCCCTGTTAGTTCAAACAGCTCTCTCAGGTCCCGTGGACATTGTGTCTGTGCTGTGCCCCTGCAGAGTGGCAGTGAGCTGGGCTGCCTGGAGGCCCATGCTGCCCTGGCAGGGCATGCACCTGTTTTGCAGAGCAGGAGCTGGCCTGCAGGAGGGAGCCCTGGTGGTGCTGGTGAGGTCCTGTGCCCACCCGCTCCCTCAGCTGTGCGCCTCAGAGACCTCTGTAGCCCACGGGGAAGGATGGGTGCAGTAGGCACAGCAAAACCGGGACTGGGGGAGAAAGCAGCCGGGTTGCAAAGTGCTTCAGCCAAAGCCAGGGCTCAGTTGTGCACTGCAACATTTGGAAGAGCTCATCGAATTTACAGGCACATCAGCTCCCAGCGTGTTGGGAGCTAAGATGCAGAAGTTCAGAGTCAAATTTCAAAGGCACAGCTCACATTTAGAGACCCAAATAAGGGGCAGGTGCTTGAAAAGGCTTCGGTCTTCCAGCTGTCATTGTAGCACTATAACCAGATTTTTAAGATTTTTAAAAGGCTAAGGGTCTAGGGGTGCTGAGGGCACAAAATGTGATCACGGGCTGCAGAAACTCTCCCTGAAAGGAGGTGGAAATGATTAGGAAGTAGTCCTATGGTGAGCAGATGAATAACATCTGTTTAACTGCCTGTAAAACAGCCAGGTACAGATAAGTCCTCTTGGCCTCCTGACACAGGCAGAAGCATATTTTCAATTAAACTGAGAGATGGAAAATCCGGTATTGATGAAAGGACATTCTCTTTTGCACTGTGAGGTGGGATTCAGCTCCAACAGCTAGAGACATCTAAAACACAGACCTCTCCACCTGAACTGGCTATTTGAGGCTTCTCTTTAAGACAGGCAGGGGAGACAGGCATTTTCCAGTAGCAATTCATCTGACCAAATACAAATATCCATTTGCGGAAGCGATAACTCCATGCCTCACGCTCTGCTGACTGTATCTGCTAGATCTCTCCTGATAATAAGACTGACTAGGAAGGCCAGCTCAGGTTAGACACCTTGCCTAGTCACTTGAGTTTTTCTGTGGAATATTAAACTGTGGAATTCATTTCCACAAAAGGTTACGGAAGGCAAAAGATAAACTACATTCAAACAGAGACTGGAATAAACATGAAAAACAGGAATAACCGCAGTTATTACAGGTGATGTTAAAAGCATTTTGGAACAGATATAAAACTGCTTGCCTCTAGTCTTAAATTCATTTTAAACTCTTAGGATTATGATTAAGATCATCACATGGGGCACCCTATTTCATATCTACCTGCTGGGTGATCAGAGGTAGGCTACTAATTTGGGTGGACTGTGAATTGACTTGAAACTGTCAATATTTGTACCTGCACATGGTCTCCCAAGGTTTCCTGAAACTCTAACAGCTGGTACTCAATTGCAAGTAGTGTGAAATCAGAAGTTTAATGGAATAGTATAGATTAGACTGGAATACGGTAGAATAGCACAGAAGAGAACTAGAAAATTAAACAAATACACCTGCGAAGGAAACAAAAAGCACATGGAAAAGAGGATGCTTTGAATATGATCTGTGAGTGCACAGCATAGAAAGCACAGCATAGAAAACGCTCAGGCTGGTAGGTGGTTAACTCTCTTGGTCTCACAGTGGTTTTGGCATACAATTAGAGTTACTGTGGGATCAAATTATAAACCAGACAGTGCGACCCATCTGCAGGCCAGTGAGCAGCTTTATAAATGGTCCTAATGGACTCAGCGTAACTAGTTAGCATGAAATACACTACACAGCACACCAAGCTGAGCCTCAGGTGAGTGGCCTGAGGTCACTTTCAAAAGTGACTAGAGAAGCAGCAGCAAAGAAAAGAGCATGGTATGTAGACAGGAGCTGTCATTCCTATGGCAGATTCAGGGAACTGGGATAAGCCACAGTACAGTTCAGAGCCCAAGAACAAACTGGCTTGGTTTTATGAGCTATAACTACAGTGGCTTGTTTAAGAACATAAAGAGAGAAGCACCCCTGTGTTGAGGCAGTATGAGTGAGATTGGCTATGTGCCAGAAGCTATTGCCTCCTAAACCAGTGGAAGGAAGACCAGTTAAAATGTTGGGTACATGAGAAGTTCAGATCTGATCTGCTCAGAGTGAGGGCAACACATTTGGTTTGTCCACTGATCACTTCTTTAATGATGCAGTTTTGAGTTAATGATGAAATTAAATAACTGTAGCTGTTCCCCGGCATCATCCAGTGGACAGAGCTTGTTTTCTCATGTACCCAACATTTTTGGGGTTATTTCTCCCTAGGCGCAGGACCCTGCACTTGCCTTTGTTGAACTTCATGAGGTTCCCCTTGTCCCATCTCTCCAGCCTGTCAAAGAAGCATGCTATAAGCATGGCTCAAGACCCATATGCCAAAGACATAATATGAATAGAGAAGAGCCTGTGGCAGGCACAGCTTTTGGGCCATTTGATACAAGGTGTGGAGTACAAACTGTCATGTTTCCAGCTAGAACAAAGTGAGGGCTGTTATATACCACTGCTCAGCAGAAAATCTGAATGCCACAAAAGTAAACTTCTTATGAAAGTAAGAATTCATAGCCAGCCTTTGCCTGATCCCTGGAGGATGGAGATACGCGAATACAAATATAAGGAAGATAGTAATAACCCTCAAGTCTCAGGTCCGACTAAGATTTTTAACAGAGAGAGTGCATGAAAACGTATGGTATGGTAGAAAGTTCAGAAGCCATCTGTTTTCACTGACTACAAAAAACTTTATGCTGCAGCAGTAATCAAGATAATGACAGCTCATATAATACTAGAAGTAAAAGAAACATGCAGCTGGTTATAAGTAGGAAAATGTGGTAGTGAGTTGTTTTAAGTGTGTCTTGAAATGTAGTGTAAGTTGTCTTGCCAGCCTGACCAGGGCCTACCAGCTGAGGGAAAAGCTACAAGTACTTAGCTCTTCTTTAGTTTCAGATGAGAAGAGTTTTATTATCAGGAGACATAGTTAACAGCTGAAGAAAGGAAATTAGGAGAGTGAATTGGGGATAGAGCAGATCCAGCAATGAGGGCCTGGCTAGAACTGGAAAGCAAGCCCATGACAGTAACTTCCAGCTTGTAGGTGGCTGCTGCTAGTTCTTTTGCCCCCACAGACTGCCAGGCACCCGTTTGCACGTTGTAGAGTTACAGTGTGCTCGTTCATATTGGGTTGCATCTCAGGGAACCTGAGTCAAAGGCTTTCAAATGTAACTGCAGTCATAAGAGGGCCCTGAGCTTTGTGTGTGAAGTGCCTGAAAAAAAGCAAAAGACTTCACTCCTGGAAGTGTCTTTCCACAGGGCAGGCCAGCTTTTAGCTTTTCCAGTTGTTACTGCATTCATTATTAATATACTTTGCATGCTTTAAAGGGCTCTAAGCACAAGACTGACAAGCAGTAGGGCTTCTCCTGGCTGTTAACAGCCATCTGGGCTGTCTCGTTTCTGTGCCAGTATGTTCTGTTTTGAAGACCAGCATTGGTCTCCAAAGCAACCTGGTGCATGGTGTGGAAGATGCCTACCGTGCTGAGGGTGGATCTGTTCTCCCCCAGCTTTTCTTGACAGCAGCCCTTGTAATATGCTAATACATTGCATTCATTACACATGCACCTTCCTGACAGCTAAGAGCTTAATACCCAGTACAATGCCTACCTTACGGAGCAATAGAGGTACTGCTGTTCTGCCTTTGTACAGGGAGCTGAATATTGCTTTAATGCATTCATATTTAGCTTAGGGTCCCCAGAGAGCTGTTGATTTATCTGTGCTCCTAGGCTTCCTATTTGGCGCTGATATTGTGTGTCAGAGAGCAGAAGGGAAGGATTTGCTGCACCTTATCTCCATTCAGATGATAGCGACGCTCCCTGATAACTCGCTAATCCACTGAGATAAGAACACTGCAAGCAGATTTTGCAGCCCTTAGTATGAAATGTGTGCAGGGATTTATGCTATTCTTGCAAATACAGAAATCATACATTTTTCTGTGTGAGCCGCAAACTTCATATCACTACGACAATTAGCTCCCAGGATCAGGCGTATTTCAAACAGCATTAACTAGATGAGCAGACAATGTGATATAATAAAGAGAAAAATAAGATCAGATGTGCAAGACGCTTAATGTAACATCACTTTTACCACTACACACTATTACCAGAGAAGCAGAATTAGAGGATTCATTTTGTTGCCTCTTTTTTTTTTTTTTTTTTTTAAAATCTCCAGATTCTTGGGGTATAAATATCTGCCACAGACATTTAAAACTCACTGAAAAGTGACAGCTCTGGAAAGAGGGGTTTCATCCTCCAAAGGCTTTCATGGCTGCAGTAATCATCAGGGCTAAACAATGTTTGGGTAGAAGAAGCCAAAGCTGGGCCTTGTGCATAACCTCTCCTCTGCCCCTGCACCCAGGCATCATCCATCTCATTAATGCTCAGTGTCACATCCTTAAAGGGGATCTTGCATCTTACCTACTATAGCCATATCAATGTTCTGATTACATTTATACAGTTGTTGTCTGTTTGTTTGTTTGTTCGTTTTTATTCTAGTTTCTTGGTTGTGGTGGCCTGGGCTGTCTTTAAGGACTTGGACTCTTGGTGTGCTACAGTTCTGTATTTCAGTTGCCATGAGTTGTTCACTGGGACACCTTGTTTCCATGTCTGACAGGCACACCTCAGAGCTGGCTCTTTCCCAGAGAACTGTCAGATCATAGCTGTGAAGTTTCAGAGAGTGTGAGCAGGTCTTCCTGCACTTGGATGTACAGATCTGTGAAGCAGAAGGACCCAACAGTCCCAACAGTACCTTCTAGAAAGTGGAAAATAGTCTGAAAATACAGATGGACCTGTAAAGCCAAAACATGTGAAGAAAGAGAGCTGCAGCAGAGTGGTATAAAACCTGGTAACATGTTCTAGTGACTAGAAAATTTGTCCTACACAGCTCTCTCACAAATGCTGAGTTTAGCTTTGCTGTAAGTGGCTTCAAAGCTGAAGCAGGTGCGTTCTGGTACTCCTCCTCCACCTCCCATGCTCACACAGTTGTCAGAGGTGTTACAGCCTAAGTGGAAGGTGAAGCATGTCCCTGTAGACTCAAAAGCCAGGACCTTCATTTGACCGGGACATACGAAAAGGCATGGGAACATCCTTATTGCAGCTAAACCCACCTAGCACCTGTAGAAAGTTTCAGGGTTTGTGCAGTAGCTGGGATGCAGAACAACAGTGTTTAACTCTTCTTTCTCCTTCTAGGCCTCCAAGTGACTTTTCACCACCTGCAATAAGGTTTAAGTATAAACCAAGAAGGGCAAATGTCTCAAAGGCCTCCCCAGCCTAGACCTGTAGGCAGACACAGCATCACAAGGCTGCTGGACCTAAAGGGCAAAATCCAAGGAGACCAGTGGCAGAGCTACAAATTGCTTTGAGAAACCAGGTAGCAGTTCTTTATGGCAGCAGCTCTCCTACGGAGTTACTCTAGAGTCCAGTGCTGATGTGGCTGTGGTCCCAGTTATGTTGTCAGAGCTCAGAAACACTATCTTCCTCCAAAGGTTTCACTACTTCATTTATGAGAAAAGGGGCAAAACCTTTTAAAATGTTCCCAAAAGCCCCTTGGGTTTTTCACTCACCGAAAAAAAAAGTTGCTGGATTGATTCCATTTTGCATTCTAGAAACTCCGTCCAGGGATGTTTGAAAGGATGCCTCGAAGCAGAGATCCCCGTGTAATCAGAAAAGTCGTGACGCCCAGCTAAAATAGAAAGGGAGAGACAAATGGCATTAAAAGCAGGAGTCCAATAAGAGGATAGAGAGCTTTGAGAATTAGTTATTTGACTCTTTTTGACCTAAATCTCTAGTTTAATAAAGCAAAATCTTTCCACGTGGTGCTTTTTAAAGCCCTTGAACAGAAGCTTTTTGCAGCCTGCTCAGGGACTGAGCAGAGGATAGATCTTACCAAGCCTGTCAGCCAGCAAAAGGAAGGGTGGTCCACTGCCTAATCCTGTTCACCCTATTCTGCACCTCTCTCTGCACGCTCTGCTCAGCATGGAGTAATGATCTTTCTATTGCTGTAACCTTCACATTAACATGCATAGGGGAAAGGGTGAAAGCTGCAAGGCTGAGACCAAGCGTTGATTTTCCTGCAGGGATGAAGCAGGGCAGTGCTTCCAGTGCTTTGTGGGAAGGTAACTAGAAGAAAGGGGATGCCCAGGGTGGGTGGTTTCAGCATAACACCATCCCGCAGCTTGCCTCACTCTCCTCATGTGCTAGTCTGCAATTGTCTAAATGATGGGAAGGTGATTGCCTTGATGCAATTGCCTAACCGTGGACCCCCCTGCTGGGAAGTGGTGTAGAAGCAGAGGACCGCAGGTCTCCTGCCTGGGGTTTGCAGCCACTCCATGGAGCCAGAGCCAGGGGCTATGGGGTGGGCGGTGATGAGCCTGGCATTGCAGCTGAGACAGCACAAGGGAGAGGGAAATAAAGTCAGTGGGTATGTCTGGCATTACGGATTTCATGCTAGCAGTTGTGCTGGAAGGAGACCCTGCCATAGGCTTGTGGCATTTAACCTCCTAGGGCTGTGTGTCCCTGACCAGGGGTCTCTGCTTGGCAGGGAATTAATTCACCTGAGCATCCTCTGTTTGAAAAAAGGCCATCTTCCCTGGAAATGAAGAGATTGTTCACTGCTCTGAGCTAATCCAAATCCTCTCAGGCAGGCCCTTGCAGTAGGGAAGATTTCTGTGCTTCCGGGTCTTCAGGATCTGCTCATCCCAGATGAGGGCTGACAGTGATAACGAATACAAGCTGTTTGTCAAAGACTGGGCATACTCCTCCTCCAGTGCTTTGCTGAAGCTCTCTGACTGCAGAACTGAGCTTATCTATCAGTGTTTTCAATTTCCCACCACTCAACTCCGGAGTCCTGCTTCGCTGAAAGACCCTGCAGGAATTCCAAAGGGATCAGGGTTTCCATTCCAGTCTTTCATGAACTCTCTGGAAATCAAGATGACACCATAATTTCCAGCAATGACAAAACTGTGGATGTCAGTTTAAAGACCATGTCTAAAGCTGGTCCAATTCCAGCAAGCTACGTGCTACTTAATGCATCTATGCCACTGCCATGCATGCTACTGCAGTGTGCTGAACTTCAGGCACGTAAATGCAGTGCTACAATGGCACTGGATTCTTGCACAAATTGGCCACTCCCTCTTAAAAAAACACCCAAAGTCCCCCCAGAATGGGACAGTCTCCAGGAAAAGTGTAGACTGGACAATTGGATCAGATTTGGCAATGTGAAGCAAGAAATCATTCCTATCAAGTACAGACCAGCACACAGCCTGGAATTGAGACTACAAGGTCTCAGGAATCCCTGCCATATATGTCTGTAGCTCCCAGCCCCACCCCTTTCCATCAAACCACAGCCAAAGTCAACCCCATGCAAATGACAGTGCTTGTGAGATTTCTGGCCACGTTTCCTACAACCAATTGTCCTGGTTTCAGTTAGGACAGTTTCCTCCTAGTAGCTGGTGGAATGCTGTGTTTTGGATTAGGATGGGAAGAATGCTGATAACATGCCGATGTTTTGGTTGTTGCAGAGCAGTGCGTGTACCAAGCCAAGGACTTTTCAGCTCCTTGCTCTGTCCTGCCAGCAGGCAGGCTCGGGGTACAGCAAGAGCTGGGAGGGGACAGACCCAGGACAGCTGACCCAAACTGGCCAAAGGAGTATTCCATACCATCTGACGTCATGCTAAACAATATATAGGGATAGCTAGCCGGGCTGGGGGGGCCGGCTGCTCGGGATAGACTGGGCATCGGTCAGCGGGTGGTGAGCAATTGCATTGTGCATCACTTGTTTCATATACACTATTATTATTATTATTGTTATTATTGTTATTATTATTATTATTATTGTTTCCTATCTTAATAAACTGTCTCTATCTCAACTCTCGTTTCACTTTTCCGTTTCTCTCCCCCATCCCAGAGAGGGAGGGGGGAGGGTGAGCGAACGGCTGTGTGGTGTTTAGCTGCCGGCCGGGTTAAACCACAACACCAATAAATGCTCAGAAACCTCCCAGCCTGATGACTGTTAAATGTCCGTGAGCCCTTCAGGCTGACAGCAGCTGCAGTGTCTCCCAGGGCTAACCTCTGACATGCATACCGAAGGGTTAGCTGGGCTGCTCCAGGCTTTGACGGGTTCTGGCAGCTTTGATTTACTCCATGTTCAGGGTGAAAGGAGGGGTAGTTTTAGCCTTATAAATAAAGATAAAATCCCAAATCTGTTGAATTAAAGACTAAGCACCAGCTCCTATAATCACTCTGCAGAGTCCCTGGGATCTTCTCTCATTTATAGAGTGATTTTTTTTCACTTGAATGTACTGCACAAGCCTGATTTCAATTAATCCTTCTCTGTCCAAGTCCTTTAGGCATATGGCCTGAGAGGTTCCTGGCATGGAGAGGGTAACTATGAGACCTCCTAATCCAACATCTGCCAGCTGATAAATCCCCATGCTCTTTTGAGTGGTCCAGTAATAACTTTAATCACTCCAAACTGTTCCAGCTTGCTTGTGTGATGCTTTGCCCCTTCCAGTATGGAAGGGTGATTTAATATCTGATGCTGCAGTGGCAGGCAGTCCTCCCACTGTCCTCTCACAGCCACTGTCACTGATGTGGACCTTGGAGGACCATCACTGGCCAGGACCTTCTGAGTGCAGCATAGTGAAAGGGTTGGAAGATCCTGAAGATCCTGACGTTCTCCAGCTTCTCTTTTATTATGAGAATTTTGTTTAAATGCTATAAAATCACATGCACCACCCAGGATCCATACAGGAGGGTTTGAAGGACAAAAGGAGTTTATCTTGCCTGGGTTCCATCTGAAATGCATCTTGCCCTGTGACGAAGCTGCAATTTCCAGTGAATACATTAGTTCATTCAGTCTCTTAGACAGTGACTGACATTGCCTTATCTCACCTGTCATCATACAGTATCACAGAATAATGCACCAGCAATGTTCTACAAGGACGGTGTGCACTTCCACTCTGACTTGGTACTTACACCACAGCCCAGCATGTGACTAAATCTGTTCTGTCACCGGTTTCCAGTTCTGCTGTCTCTCTTTCTATCAGTGCTTCCAGAGGCCTGGTGGATAGGGCTTGGCAGAGTTAATTTGTAAAAATGATAAGCAGGCTTCTTCAGCCCCAGAAGTTACAGAGAATTTCTGAGGAGGTTCCGACTCATGCTATTGGAAGCCTCTTTGTCTCCCTGCCTGGCAGGTCAGATTAATAATGCAGCTTCCTATTGCCTAATGTCAGCGATGCTGTCTCAGCAGTGCACAGCCCACCAGATGCTGGGAAGTCACATGCCTGAAGGGGAAATGCTGGAGTGGACACTGATAGTCTCTCTGAGGCCTGTCTCTAGCAGCTCAATTTGATTAAACAAGTAAATCAAAAGGCTGCAGGAGATCAATGTTCCTGACAGATAGAGGCCTTTCAGAAGTGGCACTTGCTCTGAACATGATCCATCATTGCTGTGGGAAGGGACCCCAGAGCTGCCATGGGATCTGGCTGCCCTCTTGTGCAGAGGCAGAGCTCTGTGCAAGCAAGAGCCTGTCTGGTAAAAGGCAGCAGGAACAGCACAGTGGTAAGGAGCTAAAGGTCTGCCTCTGGCTCTCCTGTCACTCCTGATTCCCCTCAGGCTTCTTTCCCCAGTGCTAGGTTGTGGTCCCTCACTGTTTTGTTCAACACAGCACATTTCCCTGGATGCAACATGGTGTTTGTATTAGAAGTGTGGCAGGGAGGATGAAAAATGAGGAAGCAGGGCTCAAATGGCTTAAATCAAGGGCTGGGTGATGGCAACCACATTGGGACCAGGGCTCTTCTGTGGTCCTCTGCTCTGCCCTGCCCAGAGGCTGCTGCCCAGCAGGGAGGTTCACACTCCCAAGTCCAGCACATATGCACACGAGCAGCTGCTGCCCTATACAAAGGCCTCACTCTAACAGATCCTCCACCTCTGTGTGGGCAGAATCCACCAGCAAAACCCCTTGGGTTGTTTCTCTCTGCTGGTGAGGTCTGGACAAGGCAGTGCTTCAGTGAACACAGGGTTAGGAAGGAGAGCTGGGACAGCGGGAGACTGCAGGGGGAAGGTGAGCTGCACAGCAGGATCCTATGCCAGACCAGGGCTGGGAGAATGGCCATGTCCAAGGGGAGAGATGCTGTCAGCTCTTGGACAGAATGGGAAAGTTCTCTATTTTTGAGGCAACTTTTGGTGGGGCTGTAGCAAAATCTCTTTCCAATCTGAAGACAGTGTCATATTTTCTGGCTACTAGGGCTATTCTTCAGGTGTGGTGTTTCCATCCACTAATAAATCCAAGTTCACCTGTGCCCTGCTAAAATATTTGCCTATAGGGCCATTCTTCTTGTCATTAAAAAGTCTGTATAGACCAGCAAAAGTTCAGTATAGACTGGCAAATATATTGGGTAGGGGTGGGGGACCAAGTGTGATCTGCTAAGCAAATTTCAGTGGTTACTGAAAAAATCTGTTTGCTCACTGTGCTCTCAAATATCCATCTTTTGGTATGTCTCCCCCGACCCTCTAAGCTACTGTCATGATTATTTTGGATCCATTGTGGGTGTTGGCTAATTCAATTGCTGTTGGTGTCTGGAAAGATGCTGAGAAGGAAGGAAGGTACAGATACGACCTGTAGATTGAGGAAAAACAGTTACTTTGTGCAGTAGCCTTTAGAATGGTTATACAGTACTTTTCCATGAGTAGCAGAAGGCTTGCCAGATTTTCTTGAGGGTAATTTTAAAAGTTCCAAAGACATTGTTCTAAAATATGACTCGTTTGTTGGTTGGGTCATCCTGGGGGATGCTTAGTGGAAGAGAGGCAAGATGCTTGATGTTGAAAGATTTAAGAGTTTGTGATAGGAATCCAGGTCAAACAGAACTTTCAGGTGCAAAAAAACCCCAACACCTCTGTTTGCTTACCTTCAGGCTTGCCTTCACTCCAACAGCCTTTTAAATTTCATGGATTGCAAACAAATTCCACATGGTATTGTGTGGTATCAGGAAAAGCCTTTTTCCTTCCATCATACCCCAGGCTTGGCTGTGTATCTGCTGCCTGGTCTCAGGACTCATTTTGCCTGGCTGTACCAGCTGATCTTTCTTCTTTTTCCATGTATCTGTCCAAACCTTTCTGAACATGTTATTTTCCAGCACCCAGCACTGAAAACAATCTGTGGCAAATTCCACAATTTACACACTCTATGGATAGACTGATTGTTTGTTCCATTTTTTTTTTTTTTTTTTTTTTTTTTTTTTTTTTTTTTTTTTCTGTTTGTTTTGAGCCTGCCATCTGATAGATGCAGAATGCTTCCTGGAAGAAATGGCAAACTATTGTCACCTCTTTTGCAAGCTCACGGTCTGTTTATCTATTTCTCACACAGATGTCATTTCATACCTTTCATCATCTCTGTTACCCTTTTCTATGTTTTGTTCCCAGTTTTACAAGTCTTTCTGAGATGGGAAAATCAGGATTGCAGAAAATATTCAAGAAGTGAATACACCATGGATTTCCACAGTAGCATGAGGTTGGTCTCTGTACTGTTTTCCACTCATTTCTGGCTTAGCAAGATTTATTTTTTTTTGATTACTGACAGGGGAAAAATCCCTGTCTTTAATCTATCTCTCACTGGATTCTTCTCTTGAAGCATTCTTCAGTGACTGTCAAGAGGAAGAAACCCTACCCTGGGAGTCCAGATCTTCTACTCTGCTCAAGGCAATGCAGAGATTAGCCAAGGGTACTGTATCCGTTTATTATTTGTGCCATGTTGGCTGGAGGAAGATTCACATGATGACTTATAAGATATATATCTAAAATACTAAGGACTACCAAACACAAGGCTGTTGAATATGTGCTACTAAACTGTATCCTCTTCTGCCTTATTATCCTACGCATTTAAAGCAGCATGGTCATGATATTAGTTTCCTGTCCTACTGTTTTCCCTGCAGAGACCCACATGAGTTAATATGAGGAATCTTTGCAATTATCATAGTGTAATTATCTGTAGCAAAGATACACTTTGAGATGGAGGAGAGATGACTAGTTAATGCTACAAATCTATAGTAATTAGAATTAAATTCTGAGAGTATTGGATTCCCCTCAGTGACCAGCTCATTAATCTCCTGAGTCATTTAAAATATTTTTTATTATTAACATTCTTTTGTGATTTTTTTTTTTTAATTTCAAACAGAAATTTTATTTTCTTTCCTTCCTGCACTGAAGAGTTTATGGGCCTCAACCACCACAACAAGCAGTTTCAAATTTGCATTTTTTATCAAAGCTCTTTTTTTTTTTTTTTTTTTTTTCCATTTTCAAAAACTGATAATCACCAGCATTTGTCTTGAACTTAAGGAAATAACTAGACCTTGTGCTAATTTTCTGCACTGTAGAAATGGATTGAGTATAAGCTGACTTTCATCAAGCCTTGCCTATTAACACCATCTGATGACCTGACCAGTTTCTGTCATACAGTGGAGTCTGTTCTGACCTTATGTTGTTGTCTGATAGTGACCAAATATGGATCTGAAGGCTTGAGCCATACACATGAATTTGGGAAAATCCTGATACAGACCTCAGTCTTTAAATAAAGAATAGTTTGTGCTGAGGATGTAGATCCAAGAAACTGATGTAGTTACTGGTTAGAATCTAGAAGCAGCCTCGAAATGCAGCCTGTTGTAAACAGTGTAGGTACAATTTAAGAAAGGGACCGATACTTCAACGATTTTTTTTTCTTTCTGCTAGAATAAATCTCAATAATGCACTTCCAGTTGCAGTAAGGAAGCAGTATTTTAAACTAAGTGAGGCATCCCCTGGAACATTTAGATTTTTTTAGGTAGATTATCTTGATGAATTTACTTGTGGGTTCATGCATCTCAATAGCACCCACATAAAGCATCAGCCTTTGTGAAATTGCATTAAATTAGCAGTTAAATGTTTGGAGACTTAGTTTCTTAATATTGTTTAGCCAACCATATCATGCAGATTGTGAAAAGTGCTTTAATCTGCAACATACAGGACTTCCCAAGGGATTAGCCGCAGCCCTGATATGTTAATACTGCAAAAATGGATGATCCAATTAAGCTCTGCTAAACCATGGCAGAATATAAGGTCCATATGTTGGCTTATCCTTATGGTTTGTGTATTAGTTGGAAATTGCTAGGCAGCCTGTACTGGTCACTGGATTCTGAGGCTTCATCAGGGTTGGCAGAGAAAGTGAAAGCTCTCTGCCTTTCCCCCTTTCCTTTACAGTGTATGCTCTCTCACAGGGCAGTTTTCCAAGAAGAAAAGCATCTGTGTGTGACCAGCACATTTTTTGCTACAGCCCAGGGAGGCAAAAGCTTTCCCTGTATGCTTCTGGGCCCTAACACCCTTCCCAAAGAGCAGCTAAATATGAAGAATTATTTTCATCAGCAGGTAGATGCCTTGATAACTTCAGGATGACTACATCTGTACTCTCACCTAGGCTTAGTGCAAAGGACTGACCTACTGAGAAACAGGAAATGCAGTTAACAGGTCTGCAGTGGGTCCCTGACTTATCATGCATTTGTGTCTCCACTCAAGCCCATGGGAAATACAGTTCTGTGAGCTGTTTGGTAAGGGGCATATCCCTGAACGAAGATTTTAGGTTTCTGCCTCTGTACTGGAACTCTGAATATGAAAGTCGATCACCAGTCTGGTGATCACCTTAATCATGTGCATTACTGCACAAAACATATGGCTCTACATTGCATGACTTCCTTATAACGTTATATTTTGTCCTGATGGTTTTCTGTATTAATACTTTTCAGCCTGACATCTACTGTCATAACTAGGAACTATATGTGTAACTGGTTACCTGTGTACCCTGAGAACCACGTGACAACCAAAGTGAGTAAGTGATTGGAGAAATCATATGAGAAGAGAAGTGTATGGCTTGTTTGTTATGACTAAGTGAAAGCTGAGGGAAGATACGACTGCTTGCTATAGAGTTGTCAGCAAATAAATATCCAGAGACAGAAGCTAAACAAGTTTCTATTGAAACAAGAACTAATAGATGAAAACTAACTTTGAGCAAGTGTAGGCGGGAAAGCAGAAGATGACTGGTGCTTTGGAATAATCTCCTAATCAGAAAAACTGGAAGAAAAAATCAAATGTGTTCTAGCATAGCTTAAAAACTTTTAAGGATTATACAATGCACTTAGTAGCAGTGGCCTAGCCTTTACCATGTGCAAATCTCTTGCACCACTATTTCAGGGCTTGTGCTTTTAAGCACATATTTTTATTTTTATTTTTTTTTTATTATTATTTTTATGATTTTTCCCCTCAAATTATATTCTCCATTTTAGCATTAAACCAATAAATATAGGCTCATTCATACTGTATTGTTGGTGGATTTCTTGATAAGAAAGTCACACATGCAGGTTGAACTTCTCAGGTTGCTCAGAGAAGCTGTGGATGCCCCATCCCTGGAAGTGTGTAAGGCCAGGTTGGATGGGACTTTGAGCAACCTGGTCTACTGTGAGGTGTCCCTGCCCATGGCAGGGGGTTGGAATTAGGTGATCTTTAAGGTCGCTTCCAACCCAAACCATTCTATGATTCTATGGAATGATTTTTGCCAGAGGCTGAACCAGAGACCACCACTTCCCCTCCTATCTGTAGCATTCTCTAAGTCTATGACCAAAACTTGCAGAAGACATCCTTTTCTTTCTTCCCTCAGAGTTGCATTCTTAGCACTGATGGCTGGCAATGACCATTCACTGTGAGAGGCCACCACACCAGAGGAGAGATTGCTGCTACTATTTGTGATGCTGAACCCAGGTAAACATACAACATTCTCAAAAATGATGTCTATTTGATGTTCCACTGTTGCCTGATGCATGCAGTGCAGCAGTTGTCACAAGTGTGCAACCCATCTGCCTGTGGGAAGACAAGTTTGTCTTGTTTAGAATTCCAGGACTCCTCTGCACTGGTCTGTCTCATGCCATTGAGAGTGTGCTGCTGCTGTTTTGTGATATTTTTGTTCCTTTTATCTTTGTTTGTTTGTTTGTTTGTTTTGTTTTTTTTTTAAAGGACACCTCTGTTACTCTTAGATTGTGAATTAAGAACAGAAGACAGTAGTTACACCTATAGTTAATAATTTCCTATGGTGCAGAGAAATAGTTCAGGTTTTTCCCTTTTGGAGGTACAGATACAAGCTGCCATTTCTTGGGGCACTTCTGAATACTTCTAATTTTTTCAACTCTATTTTTGGTTGTATTAGAGTATCCCTTCCCCCATATTTCTAGCTGTTATTCTCTCTTATTGATTATTTCTTTTTCAGACTGAGGCAATATTAGCATAATGTAGCTTATAATTATCTTTCAAAAACTTTGTCCTTGGGCTTGTTCAACTGGCTTGAATACAAATATATTGCTTTGCCCTTTAGGATTAAGAAAGGACACTTTTCTTGCCTCTTTCTTGTCTTTGGCATTCCCAGCTAAGAGTAAAGTTCATACTGGAAGACACAATTTTATTTTCTTTCTTTCCTAATAGTTTAAGGAATTTTGCATTTAGAGAGGTTCAGGAGATCACCAAGCAACATGATGGCTCTCTGCTTATTATGGAGTACTCTGGTTAGTTATACAAATTCAAAAAAAAAAAAAAAAAGGTTAAAGTGTTACAGACACCTGACTTCCTTATCAATTCTTTCATGTTCATGTGCTGAAATTAAAAGTCTAATATATGTTTGAATTGTAAGCTCTTTGCTAATGTGCCAGCTTCTACCAGAAGATGGAGTGATGTTCTGAGGACATTTAAAAATAGCAACCAGTAAGGGCTGGGGCCATTTTCTTGATACACCGAAGTTCATCATTTACACTCAGCACTGCAGAGCCGGGTGATGATCATTATTGGATTTCAAGTGCAATTTTGGTGATAGCTTTGTGCTCCTGGGTGGTAAGACATTTCAAAGAAAGAACAGGATCTCTCCCATTCTCAGTAAGGTTTACAGTCCTTGGGCACAAGGCAGATACCATGCTTGTGAATCTCTCCTTTTATTTTGTTTGCTTTTTTACAAGTGTACAAAATAAAACATTTCATTTGGGAATGCATGAAATATTTCATGCAGAATTGAACACTTTTTTTATTTTTTATTTTTTTTAGCAAGATAAATAACATTCTAGTGTGATCCAAGTAAAACCTTTTTTTTTTTTTTTTTTTTTTTTTTCCACTTGATTTTTCAATTTTGCTGTCAAACTGAAAAATCAGCTATTCTCCAAGACCAATAACAGGCAGCTCTGTTCTCCCATATGGAACAGCAATGTCCTGATGCTGAACAGAAGAATATTTCCTGACAGCATCATTTGTTGTAAGTCTTAAAAGGTACTCTGATCACAAAGAAGAAAGTAGAGCAGAGACTCCAGGCTTTCCTCACCAGTAGTGCAGCTGATCAGTTTCAAGAGGCAGCAGCAGGAAGCCGGCTCCTTTTCCTGCATCAGGAACTTCAAAACATCCCAAATAAAAGTGATTTTATTCATTTTTCTGGCTCACAGGCTCTTAAAACAAGTGCCTTGCACCTTCAACAATCCTGAAGGAAGTGTTTTCAAGATGAAAAGGAGAAATGAGCATTCACTGAACCACTGTGGATGTCATGTGGGCCATCAGAGAAGTCTAGTCCCATCTAGCTGAGACTCCTGGGGAGAAAAAAGACTAGCACAGAAGGAAACTAACTGCTTCAGCTCAGAACCATCTGGGGTATGTTTCCCAAGCCCTTTGGTGCAAGAAGTGTCTGGCCCTGATTCCTAGCAGCTAGTTTGGCAAACTCCAGAGTAATCAGCTGAGATCACGTTGCCTCTGCCTGTGCTACCCTTCACTCTGAACTTGAAGGTATGGTGGCATGGGGATGCCAGCTGAGGTATGCAAAACTGCAATCTTCAATTAACATAGCTTGGATACAGCCACTCCAGCAAAAACAAACCAGAAGCTTTTATTCTGTTCTGGGGAAACTCTGAGTGGAAGAGTGATTCCATTTTGTGCAGCTATTTTAAATACTGTTTTTTTCTGTTTCAGAAAAAAAGAAAAACAACAACAACAAACAAATGCCACCAAAAACAAAGTAAAACAAAAATCAGACCATAACTGAACTAAAAACCTAACAGAATTTGAAATTATCCCCGACAGAATGGTGCAGGCCATTCTGTTGTGGGCTAGGCGGCAGGCTGCCAGGGATGTGGATACAGTAATCCTTGGTGTTTCTTCCCACTGCAGCATCCTGAATGAACATTGGAGAATGGTCTCCCATGACTTCAGATACCCATTACCTCTCCAGCCTAAGGAAAATGAGTTTGGATGCCTCAGTATTGGAGCAGTAAGAAATACTGAGTAGTGGAAGTGAATCCACGACTGGAACATTTTAATAAACAAGCCAATGAAGCTCGAAGGTAATGAAGCACTACTAACCTTGAAGGAAAACCAGGCCCATAGTAGAAATCAACAGTTCTACTGGAAGGTAGTATCTTTATAATCAAATCTGGATCATGGCTCTAGAAAAACAAAACAAAAACAAACAAATAAACAAACAAAAAACGACAACAACAACAAACAGTTTACATGAGCTTTTTGTTCCTTTGTAAAATGGAAACAACTTAGAACAGAAGGGATTCAGGTGTTCCTCCAGACCACCTCCCTGACAAAGGCAGGAGCAACTGGGGTGACTCCTGTTATTTCTACCCACCCTGATCTTGAGATTCCATGGAAAAGAAGGACGTGCACTTTCCCTAGGAAAATCTACTTCATTACTTTATGAGCTTCTCTGTTAGACAGATCTCTCTAATGTTTAACCACATTGTTCTGTGCTGTACTTTCAGCCCACATTGAACAAGGACAAAAATATTCCTACCCTTTGTTTAACTGTCCTTTGTGTATTTGAAGACAACTACCATGTCTGCTCTTAGTTATCTGTTCTCTAGGCTAAAGGGACCCCAGTTCATCTAGGCTTTCATAAAATTGTAGAGGAACACCAAATTTAGGCAAGGTGGCTCAGGGCACTTCCCACACAGGTCATGTTTCCAGGCCTCCAGCCTTTTATTTCTTGTTTCTGGACCATTTCCAATAGCTCCACATTGTTCTTGGAAAATCTTTTTTTTTTTTTTTTTTTTTTTTTTTTTTTTTGAATTAGTGTTCTTTTTTTCCTCAACTTTAAATTTGTTTACTAAATTACTAATTACTAAAATGTTTCCAGCCCCTTTCATCTTAAGGTCATGTGCTAACATAACAACCACATGGTTCATCATGGTTCATTCCCTCATTTAAGCTAGTGAAAAAAATATTGACTACCATCTGACCTGGGTCAGGTGTCCACAAAATCCTGTCTGACTCAATGTTTCAGTCTACTAATAGTGAACTGTTGATAACTGCTCCCTGAGTGCAGCTTTAAAACTTCTCAGGAGAGCTTTCATTCAGATGATGTTTGTTCAACTTTTGATGAGAATATCACATGAGCCTGTGCCGGAAGTCTTTCTAAAATCAAAATACATGATTTCTACCACATCTTCCTTCTCTACAGAGCCCATTACTCTGTCATAGATGGAAATTGCATTAGTTTGACATAACTTTTTCTTTACAAATCTGTTAGCCGTTGTTATCGCCTAGCTGTCTTCTGGGTGTTAAAAAAATATATATGATTTTGTATTTGGATCTGCATTTCTCTAGGAGTTGTTAAGTCTATAATTCTGATTCATCTTTATTTTATGTGTAAAGAGATCCCAGTCTGCCATTTTTCATCGTTTTGAAAACTACTACATCTTACTTTCAAAGAAAACCACAAAACTGTGTTGAGATTACAGGCCTCTGAGAACTGGCTGAAGCAGCATGATTTGTTCTTAGGTGACGATGATTTGAAAGAATTTATGAACAATCTCATACCTTTGTTAGATGATGAACTTTTCAAGTAACTGATCCTGTTTGTTAATAGAAGCTTTCCCTCCCTGTTGACTAGTAACTGGTGCTTTCCTAGGTCTGTCTTGCATTTCTGTAGTGTTAGCAGTATGTCTCCTTCTGACTTCTTATCTCCCTTACTACTAGTATTTCATTTGGGTCTTGATCTTTCTGATTTTTTCTCTGGTAATCTGGGCTATTCTATGATGCTCTCCTTAGCAAGATGACCTACTTTTCCTTTTTTTTAATCTTGGTTCTGCTGCTACTGATTTAACTGAGTTGGTCATTCTTGGTTCTTATTTGACATTTTATTTATAGGGAGTAGTTGCACTTACACCCTTGCTATCAGTTGACTTAGGAAGCTATTAGTCTTCCTGAACCTCCTATTCTGTTCACCTGTCTTTATTATGCATACACTTATCACCTCTCTGATTTTTTTGTCTGTTTCCTTGGAAAAAAAATTGTTTGCTTTCTTCCTTTCTTGCTCTTCTAAGGATCATTAACTACTGTCATTTCTTGATCAAACTTTTATCCAAATTCTCTTCCACTGTCCGTATTAGTGAGGATCAAACAGTATAGCACTACCATTCCAGTGGCTTTCCCTGCATCTCTCTGCAGTTATTTCCTACATATTGCAAGAACCTCTGGAAATTTACACACTGCTTTAATGTTTTTCCTAGGAACTCTCGAAGTATTTTAAGTCCACTGAAATCACCAGCTTCTGCATTTTGGGGGCATCTGGGTACCTTCAATTCCCTTAGTGGATCTTGTTTTGAAAAACTTTTGGGCTAGCTCCAAATAGACAATTGCTTGTCAATACCAGATGAAGACCCCTCCGTGACAGATCTCTCCCAATTTTGGCCCTTATTTAGAGGTAGCTGCATGCCTGCTAGCTACCATTGCCTCCTCCAGGGAAGCTTCTGGAAATGTTTAGAATTTTGCCTGAGGGAGACTGAGTTCTGGGTGCCAGCTGCAAAGCCCTTCAGGGTAGGGACACCACCAGTTTGTCCAAGTTTAGAGGTAAGTATATGCCTGGTAGCTACCCTTGCCTTCTCACCTTGGCATGCTTCTGCAAAACAGTGCCCCTGGCCACTACTCATAAATTGACTTCAACCAGAAATACCCCACACTGAGGGGAGATTTCAGGTCCATTTTTGTGTTTTAGGATCAGGATGCTGCAGTGTGTGCCAGAAAGCGGCTATGCTTTTCCAGACTGCTTTCTTGTTACTCAGAAAGGGCAAATTAAGACATAGACTGTTCTGTTGTTCAGTCAAAGTAGAGAGTATGCAAATTATCATTCTAATTGGTATAATTACTTCAGAGAGAGCAGAGTTTTCCCCAAGAACCTTTGCTCAGTAGCTTGGCAAAGTAAACATGTGGCTAATTCAGGCATCGGTGGCAGGGGAGCTGGGTGAGTGTGTCCCCAGGAGATGCTGGGAGGACCACGCGGAGCAAGACAGCCTCCTGTCAGTGCACATAAAGCACCGTGACACCGTTTGCCATGGGCCTTGTGGTTGTAACCTTTCAACTGAAATTGTGAAGCCTGGCGAAGGAAGAAAGCCAGCCAGCATGTGGTAAAGACTATTCAATTCTTCCCCTCTCCAGCAAGGGTATTTAAATTAAGGGGGGTTTAAATCAGAAGTTAAACAAGTTTTAAATCAAGTTCAATCAAGTTTTAAATCAAGATTGATTAAAATCAATAAATTATTTCTTCAGAAAGGGTGGCAACAATCAAATACCTGCATGCCTGATGGATCAGCAGTGGCTAGCAGTGCTGTCCTAACACCAGCCATCCAGTCCTACTCCTCCTTCTATGTGCACTTTGCAGAGGGACCAATCCATGCCCTCCTACCCTGCTGTGCTTTGCTAGCTCTTTGCAGCCCCCTGGGGAGTTAGGGTCTTGGTTTCTTCTCCTTACAGGATGTTCCCAAAGGCTTTCCAACCTGTCTTTGCTGAGGATCAGCCTGAAGTACCACCCATCTTCTGGCACAGCAAGGCTGGCTCCGGCCCGTGTTCACAGCAGTCTTAATGCAGCCAGCCTTCACCAGCTGAATCCACTGCTGCTGGCTGTTCTGCAAAGCTTGTGCTTCCAGCAGTCCATGTTCACAGAGTCACTCAGCAAACATAAAACTATTGCCTTGTATTTACTGCAAGAGAGAAAAACACGGTGACATCTCTTTCCTTTCTCCTGTTCTTGATGGCCCTTTCCCCATCCCTGCTGCCTGAGGGGTTCATCATCTCATACACCTTAAGCAGCTCTTCAGCCACTCATGGCTACATGTGTTAAGTCCTCTGGACCAACTTTTAGCAGCATTTCATCAGAAGATGAGACTTCCAAACTGCATTTCACGTTGTGTGCAAATGTTCCCATCTGCCCTCCACCAGGTAGCAGGAAAACTCTTATGTCCAACTGGGCAGTCAAAATCATGCTTTTGAGCTGTAGATCTGCCTCGCTTCACCACAGCACTGTGGCCATGGGCAGAATCTGATTTTCCTTCCCCTTCCCTACTGGGGGAGTGGGAACTAAGCAGAACAACTTTTGCTCCTGGCTGGCCAGAGAGCTCTGGGGAATGGAAGAACAGTTTTGTAAGAAAGCAGGAATCAGTTGTTGTTTCTCCCTTGAGAAATTTGGCCTAGATCCTTTTTTTCAACAGGACACACTTTTAACATGTACTGCATTTTTTTCCTCTGTTACATGAAGAATATTAAGCATGATTTTTGCTCGTTTCGCACCTTTTCTACTGTGTAACCTTAAAAATGTTTTAAATTCATGAAAGTGACACTGTGACAAATTCACTTTTATTTTTCAGCTCCATCACTTTTCCAAAGTTGAGAAAGTTTCAAGAATCTACAGTTTAAAAAAAAGAGGCAAATGGAAGAGAAAAGAAAAAATACTGATTTTTCTTGTATTCATCTGTAAAGACAAGAAAAGGAAATCTGCCTGTCTCGGCACAGCTCAGTGTTTGAGGTTGGTGGGAGAGAAGCCCTTCTGAACACCTGATCTGGGACTGCTGAGGTTATGTTTCACCTTGGCCAACTTACCCTTTATTGCCACTTGCTGGTGCTGTGCTCAGATCAACGTACCACTGGCACTCAGCAGGGAAACAGCAGCCCAGAGCTGGAAGGAGGAAAGAAGCAGCTTCTCATCTCCCTGCAGCTAGCCCTGACCCAATGAGCAAACAGAGTCAGCGGGGCCAATCAGCCATTTATTCTCCACACTTATTTCCACTCTGCATTTATTTCCCCTACACCTTCAAACATCTCCATTATTATGCTCCAATACAAAATCAACCAAGTCCCTGAAATCACTGGTGACTGGAGCAGATTAGGAACATGCACAGGATCAGGAACTGCTGAGATGCAGTTAAAAAAGCTCCTTATCACCTCTCAGCTTTTTTTTTTTTTTTTTTTCCTGGCTGCCCAAGCAGCATAGAGGTGGCAGCACCAACTAGCCTGGAGGTGCTGACTCTCCACTGTTTGTATGTTCCTGAGTGGCTTCCAGATGTACCGGAAGGGCTCCGGCAGGAAGACCTGCCAGACATCCCCCAGATTTGAGACCACAGACTGATGGAAAGCACAGATATACTCTGCCATGGTGTAAATCTCTGCAGGGCTGCCTCCATGTGTCTAGAGATGTTTCCCTTGCACTGTTGTGCAGCCATTCTCCCTTCTGAAATGCTGCCAGTTTGGGTCTGTCATTGTGACAATTTCTTCATTGTGCAAATAGGTCCCCTTGCCTCCCTGTCATTCCTGTCTCTCTCATTCAGCTGCCTGCTATATCTATGCACTGGAGACTCTTGCAAAGAGATCCTGTACACCCACCAGTTTAATAATCCCCTTGAACATGGAGTGGATTCTGCCTGTGCAGCCTTGCAGATCTGCTTATGAATAAATTAGCTCTGCTTTGTGAGACTAAATACATCTGCATATTCTGGAAGCATCTGTAATTACATTTGAAATGAAATCATATGTTAGATGGGAGTGTGTTTGTTGATGTTATGATTTATTTTTCTCTTTTTCACACACACTCACACAAAAAAATTATATTCTGTCTAAGATGACGATCAGTAGTGGGAGTCTCACTGGTGTTTGGCAAGATGATGATGGTTCCTGGACAAGGGTGTCCTTAAGATGTGCCCATTACTGAAAATTATTCCACAGATTCCTCACTTCCTCTTAAGTCCTATCTGCAGCAGTCTTCCAGACTACTTGCTGCTCTGAGCCATGTTGGCAAGCTGTGGTTGGCCAGGTAAGCTGGCTGAAAACAATGCTCACTCATCATTCTCACTTTGCTGAGAACAGCGTTCATGCTGGGATTTGCACTGATCAGTGCAAAACTTCCTGGGGTCTCCTGACTGTGGGGTGATGCCTGTGGCTCTCTGCTGCACAGTGAATCCAGCCTTGCCCATGAAACCCTTCAGTCCCTGTTTGTATCTTCCACTTATCCACTGCAAAGGAGAGTCCAGATCTGGCAGGAAAAGATTGCTTCCAGTTACTTTACTTCATAAAAGGTTCTTTGCTTTCTGCCCTGCTGACTTGCTCCTGATGGTTTGAGATATTAAGGAGCAGCATCTTATGCTGATTCCTACTTTGGGCCAAGTTGTTTTGTTTCTGCTTCAGAGACTCATGAGCTCTCTTTGAGCCCCAGGCCAATGACCAAAGTCATTGTGAGGATCTGGCCTTGCAGCCTTTCTAATCTGCATGAATGTCCTCACTACTGTGCCATTAGTAATTCCACAATAGAAACTTCTCCCAGTGCAAAAATGCCATCCTAGACCTGAGAAAATGCAGGCAATTTCTTCTGAAGCTAATAAACCTCCTACCTGGAGTTGGACTCAATGATCCTTGTGGGTCCCTTTCAACTCAGGATATTCTATGATTCTATGAACCTCCAAAAATGTTAATTTAAAGAAATGAGCATTATCCAGTGGAGGAATGTTCCAACATCTATTTTTATGTATGCACTTCAGGGCAGCATATTCACACCCTGCACATCAGACCACAGCTCCCAGATCCAGGGTCATGCCCAAGTGGTTCCCACTTCTAAGACTGGACAAGTCTGCTCAGGTGATTTCCATGTGCCCAGCTGACAGTTCATAGACTGCAAAGTCTCTCACTGCCAAACAGTATCTTTCCAAGTTTGCATGCACTGCAGCATTCATTGCCTGTTCAGCCTGTGCTTCTGCTGGGAATCCTCTGCATGGTGACTTCCCCGTCTGTCTCAGCCTCGCAGCACAGTGCTGCAGTTTCAGTAATGTGCTGCAGTCACTTGGGTGCACTTAGCAATTTCCTCTCCATGGTGTTTCCTACTGACTTATAATCAGTGCTTTTCCCAAAGGCAGCTCAGGAAATAGCTCTGCTCCAAGGAGGGGGAGAGGTTTCCTTGCCTAGCAGAGCACAGCCTTCTTCTGAGTTTGCTTAAGGAGCAAACGCTGCAGCCTGCCTTAATGCTGCCATGCTGGCTTCTGCTAAGATACTATGTAGCTGGCACTGCTCCCCAGGCCTGTACTAAGGGATGTTGTCCCAAGTAGGGTTGTCCCAACTGGGGTTTTCTTTACTATACATGGGCTTTTGTCCATCTTGTGAAGTGTCTTGGATGCTGTTAAGATCTCACAACAATCAGAACATACGTACAGAGACTGGGGAATAGACCACACATACCTGGTGGAATGTCTATGTGCTCTTCTTGCTTTAGGCATTTTGTCAGTAGAAGTTTTTAACTTTTAAGAGAGCTTACATGTATCAATGCACTTTCAGCCTACCTGCACCCAGCCTGATGTCCCAGTCCAGTCACTAGTCCTGGCATTGTTACACTTTTGACTCAGCCTTGGATGGCATTTACGTGCATTGCTCTTCCTGCGGTACAACTCTTCAACATCAGTCCCACTGCTGCAGACCTGCACTGTGCAAGACGAGCTCAGCACTCCAGCATTACCAGGTAGGAAGTGACCACCCTAGCCACATGGCTTTCTTAAATCTTTGTCCTGTGCTTCCTTGCTCTCGTTTTATTTTTGGCACTGGTGATAGCTGCAACCAATACGAGCTCCAGTTAAGTTTTTTTTTTTTTTTTTTTTTTTTTTTCCCCTCTGGGACAAAGTAGAAAAAAAAGAAAAAGAAACACTCCCTGATGCAAGGAGAAGAGTCTAACAGATTTATTATTATTATTATTTTTTTTTTTTTGGCATGGAAGGGTGTCCAGTTTTCCCTCTTGCAATTCTGTAGATAGCGTTTTTTCTATAAGCTTCTCCTCTAGCCTTGGAGGAGCACTAGTGTAAGGGGTAAAACAGACTTTGAATCAAGACCCCACTGAGTGCAGCTGCCTCCAAGGGAGTCACTCTGGCCAATGGATGTTGTCAGAGCTGTGAACTCTGGAACTCCTCCTAGAGGAGGCATATGAAGCTGTTGCCTCACATCCTAAAAATGCCTATTTCCCTCCTTGGATCTCAAAGCATTCAATAAAGACCAGTTTAGATGTAGGTGTCTTCATAGTAGACATATTAGGAGAAGTAGTAGACAAATTAGGAGAAATCAATTCCGTTTTGAGTGCCCATGATACAGATTATTTCCTCTGTCTCTATCCAACATGAGATCTCTTATATGTTCTCTTTCCACATCAAACATTGATGATCCCAGGCTTTTCCACATCTCATAAATGAAGCCTCTGAGTACTGGAGACCCAACTACTCACCTGAAATATGCATCCTATTAGCCTGAACCACTCTGCTGAGGCATGCTGCTGGGTGGTTCCTGCCCATCAGTTCCTGGCAGGTGTGTTGGAAGAACTACATCTCTCTATCCAGCCTGCCAACATCACCACTGGAGAGCTTCCTTACCTTTTCCCCTTGGATCACTGCAGGATCCTATTCTTCTTTACCAGTTGTGCTTGGGTTTATAAATTCCATGCTCACTTTCAGATGCTAAACACCAGATTACAATCACAGTTTGAATCCTCTGTAGGGCAGTTACTCTGGCACCAGATTAGATCACCACTGAGCCACAAGCAAAGAGAATCACTGTAAGGAAAACACTTAAAAAATTATAAATAAAAATAAAAAAGATTGTAATAAAGAAACACACTGAACCATTTTAATTTATCAAAAGCAAATATGTTTGTTCTCCTGTTCGTTGAAGCAAGTCAGGAATTATGATTGGAAAACAGACAAGCACAGTAACTAAAGGCACATTAGTTGTTCTTTCATTTCTATTTATGAATGCGTATTGGAGGAGAAACATGACAGGAAAAAATAATGAATATGTGATATTTTTCTTTTTTAAATTAATAGTTATGGATTTCAGTGTGGATCTAGATAAAGATAATCTATTTTGGTCTGGCCTACTGGGTGCAGGAGCTGGTACCTAACAGTGAAACTTCCACTGCTCAACCACGGCAAAGCTATAAAGCTTGTTTCCATGGAACGGCAAGCTGAGACACAGTAATGTTAAGGGATGTACCCCTTTTACTTCATTTTACACTTTTAGCAACTCAGCAGCTAGGTCAGACTATTTTGCTCACACTCGTCTCTGGTCTCTGGAAATGATAACGTTCTTATAATGAGTCCTGCTTGAATCTCTCTATCCAGGGTTATAGGAAATATTTTCGATGTGGTCAAGAATCACACTCAGGCTGCTTACTAATTTTGTAACCACAGGAACACCTTCCCCTACACATCACATCAAGGAAAATGAGGCCCTGTAGAGGTGTGTTTCTGTAACAGGCGGCTGCAAACATATCTCTGTGCTGGTAGGTGGAGATGTGGGGTTGAGGGTGACAGGGCAGTGCCAAGCTGACATGAACCAGTACGTGGATGTTTGGGGAACGTGGTCTGAGGAGCCAAATGCAAAGAGCACCAAGCTGACAGTATTGAGGTGGACTGATGGCTTGTGACTGAAACAGGAAGAGCTGGAGGGGCTGGGCTGCTGAGGGCATCCACACGACAGCTTTTGCTGCCACTTCTGTGGGCTGTGGGAAGGCTCTGCAGGCAGGCCCCTGAGCCTGACTTCCAGTCGTCCTTGCAGAGTAATACCTTGCGGAGGCTCTTGTGTTTTGATTAACAAAGCCACCTGCAGGATCCACCTGCCACACCCAAGTCTAGACAGTTGCTGCTGGAAGCCTTCTGGTGGAATCCACAGAGGGAGGCCATCAGGCAGAGGGCATGGACCTAGCAGCTCAGCAAGGAAAGACAGGTAGAAGTGAGTTGGCAGAACATCTGGAGGGAGGAAGGGCAGGAGATCTGTACACATGTAAGGCCTTCAAAGGATCAGGAGGAAGAATCACCTTGCCTCTTTATTTGTGCTTAATACCAGGGTCTCTTCCCACATCTTTAATGCAGCCAAGGACCCTACCATCAATGCCGCTCCATCACAGAGATTTCCAGGTGGGATCAGGTGGCAGTCAGGAAGAATTGGATTCAGCATTGTGGGCTTGAATGGTAACTGCAGAGGATCAGAAAGGAAAGGAGGAAGGTGACGAAGAATGGGGTAAGAACTGGGAGATCCGCAAGCACACAATGGAGAACACGGGAAAAGAAAGAAAGGAGAGAGGAGGGGAAATGCAGAAGGCAGATGGGATTCTTGCTTTTCTGACTGCAAGTTAGACATGTAGGAGGATGAGTAATGTGCCATGGTGTGGTAACGTGGGGGCTTAATGCAAAGTTGAAGTGCAAACACAATAATGACAAAAGTTATAGGGAAAATAGAGTTTTTCATGTAAAACTGATGTTTCTTCATAAACCTTTATTTATCTTTAAAAATGAAGAGCAATCCCTGAGACATGTAAGAACATTTATCACCTTGGAAGGGATAGGCAGGAGAGTGTACAGTTCTCTGGCAGGTTATTTGTGTAAATTGCTTTCAGATTAGTAATGAGCATACCTAATGTCTTAGTTCTACAATCCAAACAAGCACTAGGCTTGCACTTATTTTAAAAATGAGCATATCCTGAAGCTGTGATGTCTACAGAGCTCCAGAGAAAAAAAAACAAAAACAAAAACAAAAACAAACAACAACAACAAAAATAGTCTTATAGCCTGTCAGGCTTTTTGTGCTCTTGGAAAACTGAACTTTATATGTGTTTAAGACAAAAAGCAAATTTGTTTGTGATTGAGAATTTTGGTGGTTTTGTGATTCTGGTGGCTTTGAAGCCTCTGTTTTTCACTGATGCTGGACTAGGATGGTCAGATAAGTTATCCATAGGAAATACAGAGAATAAGATCGCCCTTCTGTGTGACCTATGTCACTCTCTTGTCCAATTTTATATACTCCCCAGCCAGCTCAAGTGTTTGAGCTGCCCTTCAGGTCCCAGCTAGGGATTACCTGTCTCTGCTACCATCTGTAAAAGAGGTGCCTACTGAAAAAATAAAAAATAAACAAAACAAATCAGGGAAATAGCATTAAAAAAAGACTAGCATCATTTTAATAACCCATTTTCAAGGTCACAAAGTCAAGTACTCAAAAATTAGGAAATGTCAGACTTAAGGATACCTGAAAATTTTTAATTTAGTGTCCCAGTGTGCATGCATTGTAATACAGTCCTAAATATGTGATCACCTCTTCTCTTTAGACAGATCCCTGCCGCACAGAATAGACTTGCTTGCTGAAAGAGCAACTCTTCAATATTTCATTTAGTCTCATAGTTCAGCGTGTGGCTCAATGCATTATTTACTGCATACAGCACTGAATACAGAATTATTAATTTCTTACGGGGCTTTTCTCTGGTGCTTCACCATAAAATCTTCTTTCTTTACAAAGTTTAATGAATATATTTTCACAGTATAGCTGATGGCTGAACTTGACGGTAATGCCTTCATTTTACCCAGGGGTAAAAGAGATGCACAGAAAAGTATTAAAGTCAAAAGAAGCCAAATTTTCAAATTGCTTTTGGTTTACGTTTTGATTCTTTGACCTGACTTTCCTGAGCACTTTGACATTTTTAGTTATGTGTGTGCTTCCAGAGAAGGTCATGCTAATGTTTTTCATAGCTGTGTGGTCACTGTTTCTCCACATCCAGAAGTACCAACCTACACAGGATTAATCTTACTTTTAAGCACTTGTAAGTCAGCAGAGAGCTAGTTAATAGAGTCAGTGGAATTTAGGGTAGGATTCATCTTAACACAGAACAGATATCAAAACCAGATCCTACTATCTTTCCCTTAACAAACCTTCTTCTTTTCAGGTGGAATAAGGGAGCCCAAAATAAATAGCTGAGAGTTTGGCAACTAATTTTAGGTTCACTCTTACAGGTGAATCCCAGACTTCTGTAAAATAAATAAATAAAAAATCCCAAGGAATTCTACAGCCTTATATTTGCAGAAGCTCAAAGCTGGGAGAGTCAATGAGACGAACAGTGGACTATTTAGGTCCTTCAGAATTCCCAGGCAGCGCTCAGGGAACATGCCTTAACCCTTTATTATGCTTTCTTTCAGTGCCCACTTTCTATGAAAGTTGTCTCTTGCTTTAAACATCTGTAGATCAGCTGAGTCTTGATCACCACAGGCTCCCTTCACAGTCAGCGAAGGTTTCATTTAGCTAATTCTACATATATTCTGGCTTTAGAGTGTACTAGTCTTTGCTCCATTTTATGTAAGATGATCAAGGGACATTTCCACAAATTCAAAGAACATGGCAGGAGAAATATTTTTGGCTGAAAGAAATGTTTATTTCCCAAAGAACTGCTTTTGACTGACTTAATATGAATTTATATTTCCCTTTTATACTACAGGTTCTTATGGTGGTATAGCGTGCAGTTCTTTATTCTGCCCCTTAAGGTGTTCTGCACAGAGGACAATACATCCTCAAGACAGAAAATTAAGTTAATGTTGAACTGGACAATGACTTTTTTTATATATATAGTTCAACCAAATGGAAAAAAATAGTCTGCAGCAGGTGTGCTGGAAAGTTTACTTTCATCAGACACATCCAATATGTTTCTGCATTTGGGGTTCATGTGATTCTGCAGTGTTTCATTCAACACAAACTTTCTTTTTAAAACTTCATCCCCAAGTGAGATAGAACAGAAAATGAAATACTAGAATTTCCTACTGGGCAGAAACTGAATATGCTGCCAGAGGAACAGGCAGCGGCAGGCTTTAAGCTGTCTGTCCCTGACTCACTCCAAGGGCAGCAAACCTGTCACTGCCCTCAAAGAAAGTAAAATGTTTGGGGAAAAAAGCAAGAGGATGGGAAAGAAAAAACAGAGTGATTATGTTACTAAAGCTCATGCATGTGTTCAGGAGGACTGACGTGATGTTGCAGAGAATATTTTTCCATTTCTGGCATTTTCTAAATGCTCTGTGCTTGAAGTAGCTGTGTTAGTATTCCTTCAGGATAATATCTGGATCTAAAATGCATAGCTTATAGCTTTTACCTAGCAAGCAAGAGGATTGAAAGAACCCTTATAATAGTCCGATATTTTGTATTGAAAGATTTTGGTCCAGTTGGCTGTGGAATGAGCATAATAGCTTATGTTTAACCAAACCATCATTCAGAACAGCATCCAGGTTTTATTCAGTGGAGTCTGTAATTTTGACCCATTAGGAGGCTCTCACAGTTGCTAATACTGTTATGTCTAATTGGAAAATATTCAACTTTATCTTCTGACTGATGGTCACTTCCTCTGGTGCTTTTCGTATTTTCATACTTTAATTTCCTGTGTTCTCTCTTTTAAGACACTATTTTCACACCATATAGCAAACAATTTCTGATTTTTTTTTTGTTTGTTTGTTTGTTTTGTTTTGGTAGTCAGAAGGTATTGAACTCATTCAGTGTTTCATGAAAAGTCATTTTCCAGCCTTCAGATAATAGTATCACTGTTTATTGTGCTATCTTCAATTTTTCACTTGACTAAATGTACTGTTCCTACATTAGTCCCACCGATGCCTTGTATGCCTTGTATAGATGTACAATAACTCACTAATCCCTTGTTTATCTATCTGCAGATCACACACAAATCATTTTATCATTGCACTGGGTAGACTGTGTCGAAATGCACTCTGTTAAGTGGGGAAAGGGTATTTTTTTGCATCGAGTACTCATTCAGCAGCTAGCACAGAGAGTTGTACTGTTGTACTCCTTGGCAAGGGCTCCAGTGTAACTTCACAAAACTGCACCCGTTGCTGGTATGGTAGCAGCAATGCTGATGAGCCACTGTGATGGTTTGTTGTTATGTTGTACAGAGGTTTGTCACTGGTGCCTGACTTCACTTCATGTTTGCCAAAAACTGTAATGTATCTTTTTTTTTTTTTTTCTTACCTTTCAATTTTTCATTGTGCTGAAATACTGAAATACTTAATGATGAAATAAAACAAATCTACCACTGGGACACGCTAGGGCTGCTACAGAGGCAGCAATTGCCAGAAATGTTCCAGTCTCAACAGAAAAATCCCAGTCAAGATTACCAGTACTGTTTGTAGGGTTTTAATATGCAATTTGTATTGTATTTTAATCTCTTGATTTATAAATTCTTCTTCATTAGGAATTCTTGTAGGAGTAAACTGATAAAATGATCAGCAGATACTAATACGTCTTTAATGATCACATAACTCAGAACAAGAGCTTCCATTGATCTGCTCTCTTTGGTACTGCTCTCTTTGTTAGCTGAAACCAGGGTTTGGTTCAAAGGGCCAGCTTAGGCATCCACGTAGTGGTTCAGAATGATCCTCAGCATGCTTCTGTCGCATAGTCCTTCAAACGCCATGTAACATTGTCCAGTACTTCAAGGCAGGGAAACACAAGCCACAGCTAATTAGTCCCCTGCTGCAGCTTGGAAACTCTTGTGAACTGTTTTTATAAGATCCTTAAATTTGGACTGCAGCCTACAGATCAGGACAAAGGGAAAGAAAAAAAAAAAAAAAAGTGTCCAGAATTAAAATCTTAAGGAAAATTCCCAAAAGCTCGATATATGATGATGATTTTAACCCTGAACCTAAAGCGAGAAACACTTAACTTGAATCTAAAGATGTTAATGCTACTCTTAATGTGATCCCTTATGTGCTTGCATGTGTCTCTCTGCCTAGCCTTCAGTGCTTCTGAAGAAGGGAGGAGAAAAGGAAACATTTTCAGAAGCCAGGTTATGAATGAAGAGATCACTTCATCCTGAAATTCGCAGGCAACCAAAGGAAGTTCTGAAGTAGAAGATTCATACAATAAAGTTAGTCCATCACAGCTGATGGAGATTTCTGTGGTGTAATGTAGCCATTTATTCTCTGTGGACTCCCAGATGGTATGGGTAATTTTACCTTAGAGGAGCTGAGAGCATCATAAATAGATTCGACTCAAATGTCTTGATCTAAAGCTTTTTCTCCTCCTTATTATGGAAGACATTAATGAAGGTTTACAGTATGTTGTTAAACTAATAACCATTTGGAGGATTTGTCTCCAAGCAGAATTTTACTTCAAGTCTGTAAAGGACTTTCTGGAGTTCCTCTAATATCTTTATTGATGACTTGGATGAGGGAATTGAATGCACCCTCAGTAAGTTTGCAGATGACACCAAGTTGGGGGGAAGTGTCGATCTGCCAGAGGGTAGCAAGTCCCTGCAGAGGGACCTGGACTGGTTCGGTCAAAGGGCAGAGGTCAATGGGATGGTGTTCAACATGGGTAAGTGTGATACTTAGGGACATGGTTTAGTGGGTGACATTTATAGTAGGGTGATGGTTGGACCAGATGACCTTAAAGGTCTCTTCCAACTTTAATGATTCTATGAGTCTATGAATCTTTGGGATGATGAGACTTGCAGAAAGGTGTGATCAGCAAGGCTGTTGCAAGACATTTTCTCAGAGTTTTGCTAAATATTTACACTGGTAGGCACCCCCCTCTCCAGTGTGCACAAAACAGCTTGAACTTCTCAGCTTTTTGGACAATAATAGGTAGTGTCCAAAACCCTGACCCACAAAAGGCAGCAAATAGATAACAACGGTACAAATACCTGATTGCAGACAATTTTGACAGTCATGACAGATAAATCTGCTCTGAAAAGCATCTATTGCTGCTGATAATCACCTAACACAACGATGTGAGTGTTTCAGAATGGTCTTAAAGTGAGTGAATACTTTCCAAGTGGGGTTATGATTGATGCTAAGGAACAGGTATGAGTGGAGCAAGCCTCTCCTTATTTGTGTCTCTAGAACTACTGAGACCAAAGAGGTACCTAGTATTTTGCAGACCTCATTGGAGCATGAACCTGCCCAGTCTCATTCTGAATACAAGTAGACTTTCTATCTTGCACAATTACCTGTGGCAGATTCCACAAGGTACCTCTGTGTTGCATTGAGAACCACCCTCCTTTTGTTTGAATCTGCCATCTGATAGCTGAGAAATTATTCCTTAGGTGGCCATTCCCTTCCTCTCATGCTTTTATAGATATCTATCTCAGCTCTCCCGTTTGCCTCCTCCTGTCCAGATATCTTTCAGGATGAAGAATTATAGTGTATGTAGCTGTTCTGTGAATAGAAATCACTTTGAACATTTCATCACATTTACTCCCCCCCCCCCCCCTTTTTTTTTTCCAAGTTCTGGTTTATCCTTTTTGAGCTGGGGATCACACAGGTCCACTGGCAATTGCATCACACTTGTTGACACAGTGACACTGTCTTTTGCTATCATAATTTCTGTGTTTCTTTCTTTCTTTCTTTTTTTTTTTTTTTTTTTCACTGTTAATTTCACTAGGAATCACCATCACCTAAGAAAGTTGATAATTTAATTACCAACACATGTTTTGTATACTTTAAACAATTATTTATGAGGACCTTCCCCCTGTTTCCACTGTATCTTAATTTCTTTTTTATTTTCTTTTTTCTTTTTTAACTTTTTAAAACACCTTTAGAAATGAAAGTATACTATCAGCTGGATCCACCTTATCCCTCTTTCTATTGACTCCTTCAAAAAACTATACCAGGCTGTAAAGTATGATTTCCCTTTACAAAATGTCATGGACTCTTTCCCATTTTATTTTATTTATCCATGGATTCTCTTTTCTATTACAATTTCTATCAATTAGCCTAGTACAAATGTGCTACCAGCCTGTAGTTTCTGAATCTAACATGGGATCCTCTTTAAAAAATTGAGACCACATTAGCTATCTTCAAGTGTCGTGACATTGAGACATTTTTACATTTCATCTTGCACTCCAGTTGTTAATTCAGCAGTTTCACAGTGGAGTTTCTCAGGTGCTTTTGGGCGAATATCCTTTAGTCTTGGTGATTTGTTATAATAGCTTTTGATATACTTCATGAACTCCAATATAAGAAAGATCCTCTGATGTGTCCCCTGTGCAGGAGTCTCCTTGACTTCTTCCATAGTAAAAACAACTGCAAAAAATTTATTATTTGTTCTGCAAAGCACTTATTTTTCTAAACCTTGATTGTCCCTTTGTATTTTTAGTACTCTTTTTGCCTCTGTGTTTAGTCATGCTGGCTTCCCTTGGTCTTTCTGAAATGCTTTTGGCTAGTGATATGCATTTCTTCAAAGCCCCAGTATGGTATCTTGAGTTTTTACACCATACCCAAGGATTTTACTTTTCTAACTCTTCTTTTATTGTCTATTTAAACAGGAGAGATAATAAAGAAGAATTTTAGTTTAGCTAAACATACTGCAGTAAATTTTTTTTTTCTTTTTTTCTTTTTTTTTTTTTTTCTTCTCAAAGTCCAGCATAGATGCTGAATATGAGCACTTCATGACAACTATTATAGATGGCTTTCTACAATAACATTTCAGTCAGGTACTGTGCATTGGTTGTGCTGGATGCAACCAAGTTAAGAATTAGTTTTACTCTTGCAGATTCTTTGAGTAATTTTTCTGTTTGACATGGCATTGTACTGTAATGTGACATTTATCCAATACACTTGAGTGAATAAAGCTGAAAGAGAACAGTACCAGTATCAGTTTATTGCTTTCTTTGAGTCTAATGCCATTCACTGTGAGGCTATCTTGGAATAAGAAGAAAATGACCTCTGGCTTCTGATAATAAGACATGCTTGTGGCTGTGAAAAAAATAGGGCCTTCTAGCATGTAGCAGTTGCCATTAGCAAACAGGTACTTCTTTTTCATGATCCAGGAAAGCTTGGCCAGCATTCCTGAGGATTGAAAGCTTAACAAAATAGTTACAAGTCCACAAGTCCTTGTCTGATTCCATTTTTGACATAAAAATAATTTGAAATAAATCCTTTTTCTATTACACAAGCTTGACTGTTATGAAAAGAGTAGATGGGGTTACAAAAATATCTGTCAGGACAGCTCAGTGCAGAATAAATATGAAACAAATAAATACAATCAGCAAAATAAAAAAATCAACAACCAGGACAGCTTCCATACTCCACTTTCCTCTAGTAGAGTGGCAAGTGAGTCATGTTAGAACTCATATTACCCATTTCATTTATTACTCTAGGCTGACACATATACTGCTTTTCAAGCTTTCCTATTTATTTATTTATTTATTTAACTTTAAAATAATTTAAGCTCCTTGCCCTTAGTGTACTGTTTGGAAAGTCATTCCTTGAGATGATTCCTTAGATGTTTTACTTTGTTTCTGCCTTACAGTCTAAATTTATTTATGACAGTTTCAATCTTATTATTCTCTAGCTTACATATTCCTTTTGGTCCTTGTTATTTACTTACCCTGTGTATTTTAAAGAATCATTAAAATCTGAGCCATTGTTTTGCTAGGTTAAATAGGTCTAGGAACTTGCAAAGTCATTGGAGCCAGAGCCAACACAGCAATGTCTAAAAGCCAGTGGGATTTTTATTCTGCTGTATGTCACAGAAGTAGTATCCGACCACTGAACTTCATATAGGAGTCACATGGCTAACAGTCTAAATAATAGCAATTCTATACTGGTTCTTTATTATCCTTGAGTGTCCTCCAGTTATGCATTAAAAAATGGTACCCACAGTTTCTAACCCTTTGTTTTATAATTCTATCAAAAAGGACTTGATGTTATTTAATTGATTTGTTTTCCTGTGAAAATCAACTGTCATTACCTTTAATGTCATTTATAGTGATAGATGGCAGACAGCCCTGCTTGCAATCAGTATCTTGACACAGTAATTTAACCATTAGGTGCAGTACAGACATAAAAGATGGCGTTGCCTCTGCCTTGGGTGTTTGCACAGTTATACATCCTCCCTCTGCCACTGCAGGCTGACCCTTCTGCTATGGCTGAAGGGTCTTAAAGCTGAGATACTGCTCTCCTGTTCTTGTACCTGAGACCAAATAATTCATTTAGCTGTAAGTCAGTCTAACAATTCATTTCTTGCTGTAAAGCTTCCTGGGAGATGAGTGCATCTCTGAGCGCTCAGGAATTCTTTGTGTCCTGGGAGATTCCATTTCAAATGAGCCTTTGCAAGGCTCAGAATGAGTTCAGCCTGCAGTCTAGCATGAACTGTGGTTACATTTGAAGCTCAAAGCATCACACAAATTAAGAAGGAAAATGGGATTTTGATACTACCAGCACAAGGAGGATCCTTGAATTCCTAATTTCTGTGGTGTCCTAGCATCCCTTTTTTATTCCTACAATCTCTTCCTCCTCTCTTTCCCCTATTCCTCTGCCCACTCTTCCTTCCCTTGCAACAGTCTGGATGGGATTCTGTCCATCAGGCAGAATTATTTATGAGAGTTCTGCAAATGTAGATGTACTGTTTCCAGCTAATAGAACTCAAATCACTTGCACTGCACCATTAGAGAGGAAACCTACCCAAGTAAATTATATACAGGCCATAAATGGAAGCAGTCGTAGTGTTTTTATGAGTCTATAAAACTCTGGAAGTTTATTGCTATTGAACAAACATGTAATCTGATTCTTAAAGCTGAATATTAGAAACCAATAAGGACCAAATCCTGCATTTACCTTCAGATCTATTACCATGCTGGTCATACCATGGAAATTTTTCATGGCAAGTTTTGAGAACCATTAATAAATCCAGGACTACTTTCTAGACTATCAGCTGCCCAAAACTAGGGGCAATATCAAAATTCAATGGAGTGAAGAAGTTGCTCCAGCTTAATATTCTCTTGCCTCTAAAGAGGTCCTTTGAGGACTTCAGTGAAGAGCTGAAAAGCAATTGAAAGGTATTCTGAACTTCTTAAATTCAGTCTTCTGCAGACTGCTGCCTGTGAAGAAGTGAAAGCACAAAGGTTTTTTTACTGTTTTATGAAGAACATGCTGATAAAACATTGCATAAACAAACAAACCCGGGCCAAGATGGAATTTTTAAAGTTGGGGTTGTTGACCTGACTTGCGAGTGTTTGTAAGCCATTGTCAGTGCAGCTGATTTTTCTAAGTTTTGGTGAGATTCATCTGAATAAAAATGTATGCACAGCTGTGCACTGAGCTGAGCTATGCCCTGTGGTGATTAGAGGTTCATCAGTTCTGTGGAGGCAGGAAAGTTATGTGTGATCAAACCTCTGATTCATGATTTCTTTTCTTCATGCTTCTGCCCCGTATCCTTATTTTTTTTACATGTAGTTTCCATTTGAAGACAGACCGGCCTTTCAGTAGGGGGAGCTAGTAGGAAGATGTTTGAACTGCTCAATGTCTATCTTTTTTCTCTCTTTTTCAGGGATATTCAAGGCTTGTGACACCGTTTTTGTTCTCATGGCCTACAGTTTTGTGCCAGCAAGGCTGCATCTCTGGGAGCAGAGGGAGTGGGTACAGCTCTCAGGGAGCATCTCTGAAGGGTTAGAGAAGGACCTCTGGGCTGCCAGCTGTGGATAGGTCCCCTCTGTCAGACCAGTTCTTTGTGTCTGGGAAACTTTGCTCCTGTAGTGCCCCACTGCTCTGAAACCTGCATACCGTTTCAGATGCATCTTGCTTTGGTAGGACAAATGTGTATCAGCCAAGGGAATGAGAATAAATCATTGCAAACCTTTGCTCGGGTGGATTCAGAAAACAAAGCATAGGGACAGCCTTTCTGCGCTATTCTAGCATCTGTTTTGGAGGGATTGGAACACCCTAAGCCCTTTGCTCAATCATGAAGAGCAGGGATGGCCTGAATTTGGTCTTCTGGTCACAGGTTTATTCCTAAGGCTTTCCAACAGCAGCCTGGATGCCTGGTGAATATATGGCAAAGCTGAATGTCTGCTGTTACATGGCCCTTTACAAAGTGTGCTGGAATTATGGTTGGTGTGAACAAGGTCACATGCATGTGGGAAGGGCCTGGAGCGGGAGGATTGTGGTTTAGTGCTTGCACCCCTTGTGTGCCAGATGAAGCCCAGTATGCTGGTAACTGATGGAGCCCCTAGGGCCATGGGTGGATCTAATAGTGGCAGTCTAGACATATCTGAAATCAAGTAGCATTTTTTCTGTATCCTTTGGAGAAAGAGTTATTTTCCTGGTTAAATGCTGAGATAGATAACATATGGAGGACACTTCAAGTACTTTGAGATATTTTTATAAATGTTTGGTGGTTTCTTACACTCAAGCAAGGGCAACTACAGACTCCTGAAGGCCATTTAACTGTCTCTGTTTGTTATTAGATGCATCCTGGAGAATTCTCCAAGCTCCCCTGCGGAGCCGACTATGTGGCTGGCCACTTGCATCTGTATCTGGAGAGTTAAAAATCTCTCTCAAGATGAAAAATTTCCAACTCATTCGTACTGACAACAATCCATAATAATTTAGTAGTAACAACAGCAACAGTAGGCAAAGTATTGTGGTGGTGATGATAAGGGAGAATCAAAAACAAGGAAGCCTGTTTTTCTAGCTAAGGGAAATATTTTATTGACCAAAGATCAACTCCCCACTGTTAGCTGAGTTGGAAAATCATTTCAAGTTTAGCTGTCATGAATAATTAGCCCCAAATATATAATTGAAGAGATAGTCAAATTAATGGATAAGAAGTTGGAGAATTTGTTTCAACAAGGCATCTTCAGTATACATGGTTTGAGGGGGCATCAGTGATTCCCCAGTCAGCAGCGTGCTCCCGTGGCCCTGTGATGGTGTGTGGAGCAGGTCAGCAGGACTCAGACCTCACATCCACCTGGAGAGGGGCAACAGCTTGCAGGAGCTGTTGGATGGTGCAGTCATTCTGCAAATGGCCAGTTCTATCCTGCAGCTCCTAGTCATGGTTTCAGAGTCTCTATAGATGTTTTTCTTACTGAAGAACCAGTTTAATTTTAGGAACTTTTTTTTTTAATGTTCCCAGCACATTATGAAATGCACATGGCAGCAGCTGTTAAGCCTAATGAAACCCACAGCAGGGAAGAAAACAAAGTATCACCTACAAAAAGAACAAGCAGGGAATGTGGACAGATGTAAGTGGCTGAGAATGGTGGATTTCCAAACAATATAGCCTTTTTTTATAATTTCACTGTGGGGAAGAGGAGAGACGACTGGGATGAATGAGGCATGTGACTCCTAATTACCAGAGAGTTTTGTTCAGAGAAACAGATCCTTTCCTAAGGAAATACCTCCAAATAGCAAGGACAGATGAACTTTCCTTGCACAGGATTAACAGCAAGGAAAGCGTGGCTACCCTGGGCCCCTTTGTGCACCTACTAGAGCAGAACCGTGATAAAGGCTCAGTCTAAAGGGATGCAGGAAGCAAATTTACAGATGGATCAGGGAAAATGCAAGCATTATGATTCAGTTACTTTTGTGTGGAAAACAATAAATACAAAAGGTAGAAAGAACAATGTTTGCTCTCTCAAAAGTAGGGCAAGGGAATAGTGGAAGGGAGAGCTGTAAATGTTCTGGTTGTGCAGCTGCCCACAGCCTTCATAAGAAACAAAACTCATCAGTGCAGGCAGGGACTGGAGGTGTCCAGCGATGTCCAGCGAAGAATCCACAGTGTGAACTCCTTTGATCTTGGCTGTCATGATGCCTGCAGTACAGAAAGCATCTGCCAGACATTCACTTTCTAATTCTGCAAAGCTGTCACCAACTCTATTACCACTGAGTTGCTGAACACGTGGAAATACAAACTCAGTAATAATGGTAAGCAGCAATGTTAGACTGAAGAAAGGCATCCCCGTACAAGGACTGTCAAGCCATCCTAACAACTCTGGGCATAATTAGGCCATTGGTAAAAAAGCTATGAAGCAGAAGGTGTTATTGCCTAGGGAACAAGGGAGCTAGTACTCACAGCAGGGCAATGAGGCCAAGCAGTACTGTGGCATTCCCCATGTGAAGAAATAGGGACAGAAGTTATGCTGAGGTTTGGGCAGCATGCAAGAAGTTAGAAATAGACACTGATGCAGCCTACCTGACAGCTGGAACATGCTGTTCCAGTAGTCCTGCTGAAGGAAGGACTGGCAAGTCTTTCATTAGAGTCCTCCTTTCTCCTGTGGAAATTTTGCAGAGTGAGCAGCAGCCAAACAGCAGTGAGGAAATGTCAGCAGTGAGGCTCTACATCTAGCATAAAATACTGAACCTTTGTGAAACATGCTTGTCATTTACTGTGCCCAGGGACCCATGTCTAGGTAAAGAAAGACCAGTCTTCTAGAGAGCATGTTCAGAAACAGTGTGAAGAGAGCTTGAAAACCATGAGCCCCCTAGTTTTAACCAAGGTTTTGCAAGGGTTATCCATCCTGGAGACCCACACAAACTGCCACAGATGGCATTTCTACTTCTGTGGGAGCTAGTTATTTTTCTGCTGAAAAGTTTGATCAGCCAGTTTTATGTAACACATTTTCTAAGGGGAAAAAAGAAGTGCAACTGATTGTGCAACTGGTCAACTTATTTAACTCAGGTAGTTCAGGGATAAGCTTCATGTGACGCTGAGATGGGGACAGAATCTGTATTTGTATGATGTAAGAGAAAAATTGAGTCAAGTGATGGTGGTCACATTTTGAGGCTCCTGAACTCCATAGAGGCTGTGCAGGAAGACAGAAAGAATAAAGACAAGTGCGGGTACAGACAGATTAATCCAGGAAGCACATTGTGAATTGGGGTCTGGGACTCGGAAACTCAAGAGAAATAATACAGGATGATGTATGTGAACAAACTTGTTCTACCAGGAAAGCAATCTGTGTATCTCTCTGGTGGTTGATTAAGCTCTCAGTTGTAAATATTTACCCTACTTACGTGCATTTAAGAATTGAAAGCAAGATAGCTATGACACAAATGGGTTGCACTTGGCTTGGAAACTGAAACCAAGTACTGAGATAATAGCATGTGGAAGTGCGTAATAGAGATGCTGGCAGTGGTGCCAGGGCATGCATTAGCCTCTTGAGGTCACGGCTGCAGGAGCTGTACGTGTCAGGCTGGCAGGGTGGGCTGGAAGGAAATGGATCTCTACAGTGTGAGATTCCCACAGGCGAATGGGGAGAAGGGAAAGAACACAGATACATCTGCAAGGCTGAGACTGTCAGCTATGCATGGGTGCTTGTGCACATGGAGGTAAGATGGCCCTGGGTAGCCACAGCCTGGCTGATCAGAGTGGTTATTGTCCCAGGGTGTTCCAATGGGCAGGCATGAAAGGCCACTGGGCAGGAGATACTTTGAGACAGGGGATGGGGGTGAGGGACAGACAAGTCCATATCTAATTTCTCATCTCAACCAGGAGGGTGATATAACACTCACTTTTCCTTGCCTATTCTCACTGCAGACTTGTCTGAAAAAGATGATGTGCAGAATAACCCACTGTGTCCTTCATCACTGTGCCTTGAAGAGACAGCCATGCTAATCAGTCCTATGTTTTGACTGTCTTGGGGAGGCTGAGGGGGTGGCATCTCACTGCACCAGGTAGCTGTACTTTTGCTTTGCTCATGATGCAGTTTTTTAGGCTAATTTTGGGGTTTCCTGGCAAAGAGCTCAAGGATAGAGGGCTAGAAAGTGATGAGAAGAATCACAGTGACTTTCTGTGGGGCACATGCAGCTGGCCACATGCAGTCAGAAGCGGTGTCCAATGTGCTGCCATGTACTCCATGGGACTGCAGCTGTTCTTGTGTTGTTCGCCTGCAGAGCAACAGGTAACACCTGGTGGGGGAAACAGTGAAATCTGCTGTAAATCTGAAATCAAAGAATCACAGAATCACAGAATTGTAGGGGTTGGAAGGCACCTCCAGAGATCATCAGGTCCAAGACCCCTGCCAAAACAGGTTCCCCAGAGCAAACTGCACAGGTAGGAATCTAGACGGCTCTTGAATATCTCCAGAGAAAGAGACTCCACAACCTCCCTGGGCAGCCTGTTCCAGTGCTCCATCACCCTCATTGTGAAGAAGTTCTTTCTCATACTGGTGCAGAACTTCCTGTGCTCCATTTTGTGACCATTACTCCTTGTCCTGTCCCCACAAGCCACTGAAGAGAGGTTTGCCATATCCTTTTGTCTCCCACACTTCAGGTATTTGTAAACAAAGACCTGCTCCAGCCATGGTGGAGATGGGGATGGGATGTTTCCTGAGTCCCAGCCTCCTGCAAGGCCCCATCTACCGTGTGCCTCTGATCAAGACGGAGTCAGTCTCCTCTCAGCTCTCTCACTATTTATTATATTCGCCAGTAGTGCATCTATTTTATCAAATAGAGCTTTAGTAACTGAATATTCTTCCACCCTCTGCTGTCTGGGTTTGGAATTCCTCCTCTTTCCGTGTTTCATGGAACTTACTTATGAAACAGAAATACAGCAAATGAGTGTTATCCTCTTCCTGGTCCTTTGTGGATTTGATACTTTTACCCTGCTACACAATTAGTGCATTCCCTTTTACATTAACCAGCCTTTCCTGAGACTTACAACATTTCCATGGCTGTTAAGAAACTTTGTAAGTCATGTAAAAAACAAAGCATAAACTGCCCATGAGCTCTTCCACAAAAGGCTCCCACTTGAAACACTATTAACATTAGCAGTATCACACCAGATCCAACAAGCATGAGCAAGCCAAGGCTGCTTAACTCTGCGCCTCAGGTACAACCAGCGGCAAGTCTGTGGATTCCCAGACCAGTCCTTTTTATCCCCTTATTCCTCTATTTTCCCAGAGTTATTCCTCCCCAGATCACCTAGATCCCCCTTTTCCCTGCCTTTTATTCCTCTCTAAACACCCAATGTAAGTCCCACACAGTTTCCAAATGCTCTCCCTGGTATCCTGTTAATGTGCCCCCTGTGCCCTCTGGCCCAAAGGTTCTCTGGTGTTACTCATTGTGTTGGCTTTCACACTGGGATGGTGTGGCTGAGGCTGGCCTGGAACAGCCCAAGGGTGGGGGCCTGGACAAGGGGTCCCATCCCTTGAGTCCATAAATTGGGTTCCCATCTGACTTTGTCACCCCAAAGGCTCCTCTGGGCTTGTGGAGATGGGTGTTGCATGCGCTGGTGGCCCCTGTGATGGCCTGGGAGCAGTTGGGGCAGGTGATTTGGGCTCCCCCCTCATCGTATCTCTGTGCCCTTTGTGGGGGTGCAGATGAGCTTTTATTACCTAACCCAGCAATTAACACAAAGTATAATCTTGGCATCAAAGTACATTTTCCCTTCCACCCTCAGCTACCTTCTGCCAGTTTTGGAGCCCCTGACATTACAGACAGAATTTCTGCTTTTTAATGCTACTCTTTTTAGATGGCATAGCCCCCTTTACACTGCTGTAAAGGTCTTTTTGTCTTTTTTTTTTTTTTTTTTTTTTCTTTCTTTCTTTTTTTCTTCTTTGCAGATCTGTGCATCCATTCTGCCCATGTCTCTCATCTGCTACATTGACAGGTTTCATGTCAGTTGTGTCCCACTTAACCTTTTACCTGCTCCTGTAAAATCCTTTTGCCTTGTTTCCAGCTCAGATAGAGTTGTGAAAGATGGTGGAAAAAGTGGAAGAAGGGCCCTCTGTGACCTGTGGATTCAGCATCCTCCCTTGCAGAAGGGATGTGGAGGTGCCAGAGATCTCGTAGGGCTGTGTATGGGAGTCATTATTGTTGCTCAGCTAGAAATGATGAGGAAGCTGAAGTAATTCATCTGTAAGGAGGCAATCTATTTTTGTATAGAAATAATCTTTTACTGTGTGCTTAAACTAACCTCTTACCATTCATGTTCTCTTATGTGAAAGAGATCAGTACTGGGTGAGAGAGTTGGGCAGAAACTCCAGCAGGTTTGTGGTCTGAAAGGTTAGCATAATTCTTGTGGAGATTTCTGAAGCGTGTCTGTGTAGAGCAGGGCCCAGAAGATGAAGTGGGGCTGATAAAGGCAGACTGGCACAGCCATTTCTCCTGGTGCTGGTACACAAGTACAACCCTGAGAGGTGTCAGGACTTTCCAGCCTCCTGCAGCTCAGCTGGGACCCAGCACCATCCATACATCTGCCTTCCTCTGCCCTCTAAGCATCCAGCTGCTCCCCCTCTGCCCTCACTTGTCCTCTCCGTGTTTGCTCTCATTTTGTGCCTTTGCCTACATTTTCCTTGACCTTGTCTCTTTTATTTCTGCAATAGCTGAACTTAAATGTTAGTAATTCCAGGTGGCAAACGATCGCTGACCCATATCCAAGAAATTGCCCCTTATTTAAAATCTTGCAGTGAAAGAGTACCAATGAAATCAGATGATAATCTGATCCCATCTTTAATAATTCCAAAGCATGATACATACCCTCAGAGTTATCACTGCCTCTTTCAGCCATCATTTGGCTGAAATGTAAGCAGTTCAGCATATAATAATGTAACACCTGACTTATGTGTTTAATAACAAGCATGCAGCCAGGAGACAAAAAACAAGTATCAGATCTATAAATTATTTAATTTAAAAAAGGAAAGAAACATCTCTGGCCAGAAATAAGCAAAATGCCTCCTAATAAGCCTTCTGCTGAAATCTCCTGGTGTGTTCACAACTCACCGACACCCTGCCTTGAATTGTTGCTTCAATTCCTGTTTTGGTTGTCACCACTCTCAATTATTTTAAAAAAGAACCTAAAATAGATTTATGTTTCTCAGATTTTATTAGACAGTAAAAAAGAGAAGTCTGAGCTGCAGCAGTTAAATAATTTATGACCTTTGCTAGAGGGGCAAGAAGACCTAAAACAAAAATAAAATACATGTATTGGAAAGAAAGGTTTGGGATCTTACTGCTTTTCCTGCCCACTGTTTTTGCTGGATGCAATTTTGAGACACGTATTTATTCAATTGAGAAGCTTCTTTGCTGTCACACGGCTACTTATTATCATCATATTCTAACCAACAATTCATAAAAGACCCATCTCGATGGAGCTGATCTCTGCTTCAATTTCATGGTGATAACGCTAAGTTAGGAAGCAGGTGGTGGGTGTACTTTTTCACACGAAGAGATATTTATTGTAGGTAATGTACTTAAGCATTAAGTAATATGCTTCTTTTTCACACAACCTTGAAAATCCCCTCAGTTCCTCCAATGCTGTCATTAGCTGTCCTGCAAAAAAAGGCATTGTTAAACAGCCTTTATGCACAGCTCTTACGTAGCAGGTCTTACTCTGCCTCATAAACCCTAGTCTCTTTCTGCTGATTCATGGAGGACTTCAGTGAGGCCCTGAATTGGTTTGGACATCTGCAAAAGACTTATAGGTGCTGCAAGTGTCAGGAGAATTTCAGTCTGTCTTAACTCCCCTTGGGGGGCCAAATTCCTAAATATAATTCAAGTTTGGCCCCTGGCTGATACTATTAAAATCTGAAGATCTTTTCTTTTGTGCCCGGAAGTGCCAGTGCCAACTTCCAGCCTATAGATACCCACACAAGAGTTTTATTTCTGCTCCAAGGACACAACTACAGCTAAGAGAATGCAGATCTACCGGTTGACTTTTTCTGCCAACAATGGTGGACAGCACCATATGGAATAGATGATGTCCATATTGAGCAAATGTTCAATGGCATGCTACAAAACTACGTCTTTTCTCTCCATGGGACTTAATGTCTGATCTAATTTGTGAGCAGGAACAATTCATTCCTCCTAAATACATATTCTATCTCATGTTCTTGTTAACATCCCTCCCTATCTCTCTCTTCTTGATAAGTTCTCAGTCACTGACATGTCTTATAGCAATGAGTTTCGCAGTTAATTATCTATTGTGGAAACCAATTCCAATAAAACAAACAAAATCCTGTCGCAGCTTCTGCCCAGCTTTTCTCATTAGTCTTCAATGTGATGTGTGTCAATAAAGTGTGATTCTGGACAAGCAGAAGTCAAGACTCTGAGTACACCCAATTGTCCTTCAGTTTGCCTCATGTGCTCTTATTCCCCAGATTTCATCTCCTTCTAAGCCATGTCATGAAAATCTTGTTGCTGTTTTCCAATCTCTAATTGTTCTGTTAGCTGTTCCTACAGCCTCTCTTATTCTTACTCTCTCTTTTATAAAAGTTCACTTTGAAGCAGAGTTCAGGATAAGGTCGCCTTGCTTGTAGATGCATTGTCATTACTGAAGTATTATTTACTTTTGTTTGTTGATTGTTTTTTTTTTGGCAACAACATTGTATGATTCTAAAAAAAATTGTATGGATCATAGGACGCAAGACTTAAAGGAGCCTCAGGAGATCATTTAATCTACCACTTGAACAGAAGCAGAGCCAAGGACCAGCCCTTAATAGATGTTTAATGTGGTTCTCTCCTGCTGTTGTACCAATACAGCTGTCCCTAGTCTGTTTGCTTCTCTCCTAATGGGCAGTGGTGTGTGTGTTTTCTTTCTTTCTTTCTCTTTCTTTCTTTTTCTTTCTTTCTTTCTTTCTTTCTTTCTTTCTTTCTTTCTTT